>JAOUQZ010000039.1:4730142-4741479 GCA_028564935.1 Neosilurus hyrtlii
ACACACACACACACACACACACACACACACACACACACACACACACACACACACACACACACTCTCTTTCTCTCTCTTTCATTTGCCGAACTGCTTAATTTTATTGCGAGATTGTAGGGAAGCTGGAGCCCATCTCAGCAGACTCCGGTTGAAGGTGGGGTACACCCTAAACAGCTTGCCAAACTATCGCAGGGCAAAGACACACACACACAACTCACACCTTGGGCCAATTTGGAACAGCCAATTAGTTTAAAAGTGCATGTTGGAGGAAACCAAAGTACCTGGAGGTAACCTACACAAGCACGGGGAGAACATGCAAACTCTACACAGAAACGCCCTTGTCGAGCCTGGGACTCAAACTCAGGACTTCCCTGCTGTGCTAATTACGCCACTGCGCTGCCCCTATACAAAGAAAGACACAGTATTGTTATTTTAATAACAACATTTTTGAAATTATGCAATGTTAAAAATGATCTTATCTTGTTAGAAAGCTGTGGTCAGACGTCATGGGTTCTGATACAAAAATTATTTAATATTAACATTGATAGTGTAGTATTGGATGTCACGGTGGTGCAGTGGTTAGCACGTCCGCCTCACAGCAAGAAGGTCCTGAGTTCGATTCCCAGGTGTTTCTATGTGGAGTTTGCACGTGCTCCCCATGTTTGCATTGAAAATGAATGATATTTCTGTTATTAATTATTATTTTAGCTTTCTGGGATCTTTTCTGGATTCCAGAGTAGGGTTATGTCCCTCTCATAAAGGTGCCAATTAAAAACCAGTATGACAGATTCATATTCAGGGTTACAGAACTCGGTGTTAGCTCTGCACTGCTAAACCTGAGTATCCTACACACCTCCAGATAGCTGCAATTCCTCACTTAAGTGAGTGGAATTTGCTCATAAGAGGAGAGTAAACAGAGCAGAATGGCACTGGGCAGAGTGAGGCATGCAAGTGCCGAGAGAAGGCTTGTGTTATGACTTCAAACACATACAGGACGAGTTTCTCTATAAGCTTGTGTGAAGCAGTATTCCTATTTGATAAAACAGACCTAGTACGTAGCTAAATATGGTTATAGGTATGTTTAATATCCCTCCTTCAACAATTTGCAGAACCGCTTAATCCTGTTAGGGTCACAGAGAGGATGAAGCCCATTTAAACCGACCATGGATGAAGGCTGGGTACACCTTGAAAGCTCGCCGGATCATCGCAGGCCCAACACACAGTCATTCGTAACCACACTCACACCTAAAGGCAATCTGGAACAGCCAATTAGCCTACTTTGCATGTGGGAGGAAACCAGCATACCCGGAGGAAACCCACATGCAAGAATGGGGAGAACATGCAAAGCCGAGTTCGGGACCAGAACCTTCTTACTTTGAGGTGGACGTGCTAACCCAGGGGTGTCAAACTCATTTTCACCGAGCGCCACATCACTAAATATCTAGGTCATTGAGGGCCAAATAATCACTGAACATCTATTCATAAAGGGCATAAAAACTGCATGGCAAAATGATTAGTCCAGGCATTTGTCCAAATTTCTGCTATTCGCTTCCCTTTTCTAATAATGCTTTATGCAACCAACTAACTTAGAATCGTTCTCGATTCATGAATGACAAGCTGTATAATTGAAATAGGTTGCTGCCACCTAGTGGATGGATGATGAATTATGTTTCATGATAATGGTTGATGTACTTAAATGTATGATAATGGGCTCCTGAATCGTGTTGACAAGGTGTGTGGGGGGGAGTACAATAATTATAATCTTTTAATCAAATCTCCCGTGGGCCACATAAAATGAGTTAGTGGGCTGAAGTTGACACCTGTGGGTCTTGGGTTTGACACCTGTGTGCTAACCACTACAGCACAGTGGCACCTGATTATGTCCCATGATGTGTATGGAGAGGCTGGCACCCGTTTCAGCCGACTCTGGGCGAGGGCGGAGTACACCCTGGACAGCTCGCCAGGCCATCGCAGAATATAACGTTTGTGAAGTGTTTTTGTAACAGTCTCAGACAGATGATAGTTTTATTTTTAATTAAGATCCAGTAGCTCTGTAGCGATTGAGCAGCTCCAGCTGATATGATTTCACAAATAAAAACTATTCTTAATATGATTTATGCTAAAAGCAAAAATCCTGAGGTGAAGAAAAAAATTTAATTTACACTTTGTACAAATGATTGTCTGTACAGTACACATCCCCCTTGCTATTAGAAATCATAAATAATTCCACAAGAAATATTTGTAAATGTTGAGCAAATTATTATTTAAACAAATCTATAGGCACTGACGGAAGCAGCGTTCATATTTACACTCCAGACAAGGCCTACGGTATAATCGCTCTCACCTTCCCGCAGCGTAATAAACTCGTTCAAGTCAAAGCAGTTGAACTTAAGAATCCAGGCTTCATAATTTTGTGCTGTTGCATAGATCGAGTGCTAGTTCAGAAACCGACATTATCACTGGAAAATCAGTGCACAGTGCTCTGCTGCCTACAAGGACGGAGGCGTGATGGGTGTCCAGGCTGTGGACAGTCTGATGTGGGTGGCGCTGTCGTAGGGTGATGCGTTGTGCACCTCAGTGGTGGATGTACCGTCATAGAGGGGAGATCCAGGATTGGGCACCGTCCCTGGGTGAGACAGACTGGCATAATGGCTGGCAGAGCCACGGAGGTACTGGGAGCCCAAGCTGCTCACCATTCCACCTGTCTGAGACACTGGAGTCAGTGGTGCGTTTCCTACAGTCCACAAACTGGTGTACTGACTGCAAGAAGGAAGGATGTGGAAGAGACGTTAGATATCTACAGTGTAGCATTTATATAGAATATATGCATGTATATACGTATGACCTATACCATAAGCTGGTGATCACCAACCCTGTTTCTGGAGATCTACCTTCTTTCAGATTTTATCTCTAAAACCTTACACACATTTTTTAGCTCAGCAAGAAGTAAATGATGGTCAGGTGGGCATGATGAAGGATGGAGCCCAAAGTCTTTAGGTATGCAGATCTCCAGGAACAGGGATCATGACCACCACCGTAATCTATAATCAAGGGAAGCCATTTTAATATTGGTGCTGTTTTTTGGAGAAAAGTGCTGACCTGGAGTTGGAGTTGGGTGGAGAATGTTGGCCCATTGGAACCATGCTGGAGTGAGAGGACATCTGTTGACTGGACCAGTTCTCATGGGCAGGCAGCATGGATAAACAAGCAGAAGAGTTTTCAGAGTAACCAGCTGCAAAGCAACCAAAAATACATGATATAATACTGATATAACCTTTGCCACACTCTCTATAGAGCAATACAAATCAATGGCTTAAGTTTTTAATGCACTCTTGTGTGTATATTTATATAGGTGAGGGCATTGAACCGAACATTTCACAACTGAGGGGTGCATTTTTTACGATCAGGAGCTCCGATGTGCACAAAGGCTTCAGGAATGTAAGACATTCTCCAGCCAGGAGTATTTGTTTGAGCTTCCCATTAATGGCATGGAGTCAGAGGTCATGTGTGCCAGTGTGAGGAAAGTAAAAGTGTGTGTTCTTACTGGGGGAGGTCGTTCGGTGAGGGTAAGGGCTGGGGTAAGGTGAGGAGCGATGACTTCTCAATGTGGAGTAACGTTCACAAGCGTGAGAGGAGGGCAGAGACAGAGCGCCACCAAACTGAGGGTGAGAGTTGGCAGGAGGACAGAGAGATCCACTTCCTGGAAGAAACCAACCACTCACTACACACAGAGAGCATAGGTTGGGTGAGAAAATTATTGTCACATTCAAAATACACAGCGCCATTAGTGTTAATAATATTAAATGATTCATTTATTTGTCAAACCACTTAATCCTACTAGGGTTGCAGGGAGGCTGGAGCCTATCTCAGCCCACTCTGGGTGAAGGCGGGGTACACCCTGAACAGCTTACCAGTCCATTTCAAGGACAACACACATACAACCATCCACACTCACACCTAGGGGCAATTTGGAACAGCTTCATACTGTAGGAGGAAACTGGAGTGCTCGGAGGAAGCCCACGTAAGCACAGGGAGAACATGCAATTGAATATAAATGATGTTAATTCAAACTCACATTGCGTATAGCCAGACTGCTGATTCTCAGTGACTTCATCCATGATTTCCTTGTGATCACTCCTACAAACCCACATCAAGTACAATTCTATGAAATCAATATAAGCAAAATAAAATCAAACACATTTGTTGTCACTGATGTATTGATATACCTTTCTTTGGCATCTAGGAAGGCTTTGGCGAAGGGGTTGTATTTGATTTTGAGTGCAGTGATCTGAAAGAAGACATTAGCTTCATTAACGCACAATCTCCATAGCAACTCGACTATTACAGACAAAACAACAATAATATATTGCTTTAACACCGAAGTGCGGTGCAGCTCACCTCTTCATTCTGGTATGCAGTGACTGCTATGAACTGGGTTTCAGGGAAGGAATGGCTGGTGATCATTCTGTGTGGCCCTCCGACACGTACGATGTGGATGCGCGGTTCGTATTTGTGTAAAGAGTTAAGCATGATCTGAAGAGAAACGAAAAGTGATGAAGAAAAGCATGTAAGAGAAAAGAAATATATAAAAAAAAGAGTATAGAAACCTTGAATGACTTGAAATGATACTTTTTTCAATACAAATTGATTTTAAAGGCTCTCATTCACTAGTGAATAACCTGCGTGTTTTCTTTCGTTATTGTTTTGGCTGAATATAAAAGGTTTCCTGGTGAAATCTCCCAAGCTTAGTATCGCTTATTCACGTTATATCACTTATTCTTTATCTTGTTTTGGTTCTGTGTCTGTTTACAGTAACAGTAAAAAGACCAAAGAAGTGAACAAAAAGTGTGCCAAAGGAACAATTTCACGCATGCATGATAACTTGGCAGGGCAACACTTATTCAAAAAGTCCATGATTACGTGTTAAGAAACAGAAAAAAAGCAGATGATTTCAAGAGAATTAAAAAAAAATAACAACGGGTGACTTACAAATAATAACTGTGCCCGTCGTTGACACTTGCATAGAGGAGGAAGCAAACAGTTTCAGAAAGACATTGTGGCCGATTCCATTTTTTCACACCTAGGGGCGATTTGGAACCGCCAGTAAGTCTAGTGTCCATGTTTTTGGACTGTGGGAGGAAACTGGAGTACCCGGAGGAAACCCACGGAAGCATGATAAGAACATGCAAACTCCACACAGAAGCTCGAGCCCGAGAATCGACCCCAGAACCTTCTTGCTGTGAAGCGACTACTGCGCTGCTGTGCTACCACTGTATTTCATGTTTACTTTATATCCCTGATAAGTAAATGGGCCCCTTTAAGTTCATTGCTAAAATGTTGATTGATAGAAATGTCACATTTTGAGCAATATTGGGAATTGAAGTGGGTCAGGAAGACATCGCTCAGCAAGTTAAAGCTCTGGGTCCATTGATGGGCCTTCGAGAAAAGCCATAACTCAATTGCTTATCCATCTCTAGCGTCCATACAGGTAGATGGGTATCAGATGAAAAAAATTTATCAGTAGCATCACCAGACCTTGTGTCATTATATTTCATTTGATTTAACACAAACACAAATAGGAAAAGATATCAGATGGAATGATACATTGGATAAATATGTTTATAGATATCAGATCATTGTTGTTCTTTCTTGGTGCAGGTGGTGTAGGGCGAACCTGTCCTCCGCCGTTGAGTTTGTTGGTGAGTTTGACTCTGCTGAAGGAGACTGGCGCTTTCATCCAGTGCGCTCCGAAGTTTGGGGAGTCGGGGTGCATGTACACACAGCTGGAGGTGCGAGGCTCGGGTCTGCCTCCCGCCACCCACTCCCCATTCACATACTTCCAGCGGTGCGAATCCGCCGCTGAGAAGTCCAGCAGGAACGAGTACATGGCACTGGGGTCCAGACCGGACACACTGAGTTTCAGCACGGGGAACATGCGCCTGTACGCACCGACACACACACACACAAGACATGCACGAGTGTCATTAAAGCCATGTCCCACACCGACTGTGCTACTTTAAATGCATGACAACATTAATGCAAACAGCTGCCTGCATTAAATATCACATCTCAAATGAAATGATCTGTATGCTAAAGTACAACAAGGTCATTATTTGCCTTAATAAAATATCGTCCTTATAATTATTTTTTAAAAATGATTAGACTTATAACAAAATAGAAATGATCAGAGTTCTTAAAGGCTGTTTCTGGAGAAGTCTAAAAAGAAAAGAAATAATGTAGAATAAATAAATAAGAAATTATATAGAAATGAAGGGAATTCTATTATAAATCAGGCTGAACTCTATAATAATTTAGGATACTGACATGATTTATTACAAGACCTCAGCTGAATGTACATTTTAAAAATTTTTTCTTCTTGAAAATGATATTTTCCTTATTATTAGTATTAGTATTTATTTATTTCTCTTGTTTGTTAGTGAAATTCCAGGACTGAGTGTTTTTAAGTCTATAAGGATTATAATACTAGTCTTGAAAAAAGCTCCCATGAAACACCTTTACCTGCCGTTTTTGGTCACAATCATCTCATTGGTGAGCTCTCGGAACTTCTGCCACAGCTCGATCTCCTCCAGGCTGACTTTCAGCTCCCTCTCGGTCGGGTCTCCTTTCTCACTCCCGGCCTGGAGCTCGTTCTCCACGGCGCTCAGCAGATGGTCCACCCGGTACTGGACGGCTTTTCCCGGGCACTCACTGCCACTTGAAGCCATGCTGGTTTATCCAAGTAAAAGCCTTGATGTCCAAACTGTGCGTGCGTTATGGGTGAAATCATCAGCCCCACGCACAGGAAGTTAGTGCAAAGTTAGGCTCCTGTTCTTCAGGAGCGTCTTTAGGTCCTCATAAATAGCTCCTGCTGTCCGCGCACAGCTGTGGGCGCCACGGGATTGGCTACCCTGATCCTTTGATATGCGCCGACGAGTCTTTGATTGGTTGAACACATAAGCATCCAAAGGGATGCGTGTTATTTTGGTGTTTTGGTGGAGGGGTACTGTTTTCCCAAAGTGACTATTTTAGAAAAGACGCACAGAAAAGAAACGAGCCGCAATTTTCATGTTAAATTCAATCCTTCTGTGTTTAAACTGTAATCGGTTGTTTATTTATTGATTTATGTTGATGAATAAGCCTGATTATATGCTCACAGAAATAAAGGTGGGATGAGTGATACATTTTCCTTCATTCTTTTTTAAGTGATCTGTTATCTGGTAAATAAAATGCACACACTCTTCTATACTTAATAGCACTTAAATGTGTCCCATGTGAAATCTGATCACTGAACAAGTTACACCTCGTATATACAACGTGGAAAATAGAAATAAGTGAGGAATTTCCAATCTTTATTAAAGAAAATTAAGTAAGTTTTATGCAGCATTATCTTAAGCGTTACAACCTTAATAATTATCCATGATTAAACCTCATTATCATAGAGAAACTACCATATAGTTGCTCCCACCTGCACTCTCCAAAGTGAAATAGATCTGGTGCTCTGAAATGGTGTGCAAAAGTTAATGCACTATCACAATGGATTGGGAAAAAAAAATCATATTAATAACAACAACAATAATAATAATAATAATTCATAACAATGTTGGCTTTAGCAGCTGTAGCTCTGAAAGGCTGAAGTCTTTATACATAATTGGTCCACATCTTATTGTCCAACGTTTTACCCTGAAATGGAACATGTATCATATTAGTCAGGTCACAGCATGTGAAGAAAACCTAACAGAGCTACCAAATAAATAAATAAATACAATATACATTTGTTTACCAGTAATATGCTACAAGAGTAAATCTCCTCCATGCACAGAGGAACCTTGTCAGTGCTGACTCTGTTGCAGCTGTTTCGTGGATCTTCAGCCTGTTCCGAGCTGGACAGGTCAGTCATGTTTACATCACATCACATACATCACATCTCACAGTATGCGTTAAACATCGTTCTGTAAATGTACAATAAGTATTTTCTCAACCTGGCCATCTGATCAGATTGTGCATTCATTTCATCTTGAATGCATTTCGAGAATTCAGGTGCCACGTGATCTCTCAGTGATGAGGGTGGAAGTGGAGGCTTATTACTACATCTCAGATCTTTAGTGGAGGCTATGTTTGGATATGCCTGCTCCATCTGTATAATATGGAGAAATTATTGTAAGGGGAAGTCAGTCATGCCAGGTATATTTTAGGTAGATATAAAAGCTTAACATCTCCTGTGTAATACCCTACTGGTCAAAAGTTTTAGAACTTGGTGAAGTATATCAGAGATACCTTAGAAGGAACAAACAAAATGGTATAGGCTTCAACTCATAGAATGTTAGCACAGCTTCCAGACTTTAACCCCATTGACTTTTTTTCACCTCTAACTGTTTTTTGTTTTTCTATGCTTTTACTGGAAAAACTGAGGTGTTCTAAAACTTTTGATAGGTAGTGTATGCACTAACCATGACTTGGATGCTGTATCCTTTATCGTGCTGTGGCGTCAGTCCATTTTTATTCAGTAAACTGTTCAGACAACCAAAAAAAATGACAACTTAATTTATTACTATTATTATTATTTATTAATGAATTAATTATTTAATTAATTCATTTATTCACACAAGCACAGAGAGAACATAGTAGACCCCATACAGAAACACCAGAGCCCGGGAATCAAACCCAGGCCATCTTGCTGTGAGGCGGACGTGCTAACCATTACACCACCATGCCGTCTGTTATTATATTTATTATTATTATTATCATTATTATCATTATGATTATTATTATGATTATTATTATTATTATATATCCTATGCTGTAGGTTGCAGTTTGCGGTATTTGTGAGAAAGACTAACCTTCGAGATTGAGCCATGTTGCGAAGAGCCAGACTATGCATGAGACGTAGCTTGCACTGGGTTACAGCTGCAGTTGTTGATTTGTGAAGTGGTTCATTCGCTCCCTGTTTAACTCAAACAATTATTTTCATAATACACTACTAATTTGTTCCCAAAATCATTCTGCGATCTCTATATTATAAAATTTAAGCTCTATGTAGGGAACTGCTCTAAAACAAGACTTGGAGACTACCAAAGAAACAACGTTGGTCCTGAATGCTTCCAAGAAGCTGGGCTGCAAAGAGGGTAACCTGGGTACCTGCAATCTCTTTAAGAACACCTGTTGAGATAAAGGGAAAAAAGAAAGAGCAGTAAACACTGCTTTTGACTTTATCACCTCAGCACTGCATGGAAATGCACTGTTGTGTAGTGTTGTGAGACTGACACAGAAGCAGGGGATGACATTAGCGCAGGGGTTTGGAGGTGACAAGCAGCATGTTATATCTCACAGTTTGGGTGTCAGCCTCAGCACCTGAGTTTCTCACCCCACACAGGGCACATGCATACAGCAAAGGGTGAGAAGTCAGGGGAAGGGGGGTGGGTGGGAGGGTGCTGGTGTAGGAAGAGAGCTGTTGATAGAAGTGACTAGTCACACACCTCGTAGCTGATGTACACACAAGAGTTGTGGTCATTCTATATTCAGTGCTGCAGCTGTTTGACTGGATGCTAAATATCTCATGGAGTTGATTCGCTAAGTGCTGTAGGATATAGAGGTCAAGCAGGAAAAAGGCTCTCTCGATGTTCGAGTAGAAGAGTGGTCTGAGTCGAACCTGAGATTGGGAGCCTGTCTGCAATCCAATTGCATGGATGGCATGGATGGGCACCAGGGCTGAGTAATACCCCTTACCTTTATCCACCCCAGCTCTGTCTCCCCACTGTTTACCTTCTCTTCTTCTGTTCCCCAGCCAAGTCCTGCTCTGTTTGCCCATGTTCATTTCGACGAAGAGGTGTGAGAAAAATGAACCCTGCACGTCTGGCTGTGGAAGCACCCCCACCCCCCACCCCCTTTTTTTGGTTTTTAACCTGCAACTACTCAAGTACTTTAATGGCTATAGTGTCAGAGATCTGTGGACCCTCAGAGGTCTGTGATTTTATTGTTTTTTTTAGTTCCTGTTGGAAAAGAGCCACCATTTTCAAATGTATTATATTAATTATTGATTTGACATAATTAGTAGCTTATCTGACTGGCTGATTGGGTACTTTTCTAAAATTTATCAACTTAAAAATAAGTCAGCCTACAGATAATGTGAACTTGAAGCTCATTTGCTCTGTCAGTAAGAATAAAAAGTTAAAGTGCTCTCTGGCGTCAAAAGGCTTGAGAATGTCATATTATGCTTATTATAATGTTATATTATGCTTCTTTCTTTTTTATTTTTTGCTTAGGTGTACAGCCTGGAGTCACAATTTGGTGCACACTGTAAAACAAATAAATAAATAATTACCACAGGACATGAAAACTCACAAAAATCTCAGTAGGACTCCTTGAATGCTAATTAACACATGTAATTCTGTGGAAGGTAAAAAAATAATTAGAGACGATGAGAGGTATGTGTGTATGTGAGAGACAGCAGTGAGTGGGATGTGACTATTGCAGGTGTGTTTGCCTGCCTGCGCCCCCGCTCGGCATGATTACATCTCCCGTGGTTTGACACATACGCTGGGAAACCTTAGCTTGGTTTCATCCTGTTCCTGGATTTGTTTGCCCTGGAGAACTCGAGAGCTGACCCCTTCTCCTCCTCCACTCTCTGAGAATGCATCATGCTAAAGGGGACACACACACACACACACACACAAATTAGTGACACCATTTCTCCTGATATACCTTCACTTGCAGGGTGTGGCCTACTCTGGCACTTTAAAAATCTAATTTTGGAATTTATGTGCAATCATTCAAATTGCTTTTATGTAAAAAAATAATGACAATTATTATTACAATTAATCACAAAATAACACCCAATTTACTCCATTTTCAAGTAATTAATTAGGCTCTGGAACGGCACCGTGGTGCAGTTATTAGCACGTCCGCCTAACAGCAAGAAGGCCCGGGTTCGGGCTTTTCTCTGTGCAGTTTGCATATTCTCCCCGTGTTTGGATGGGTTTCCACTGGGTAATCCGGTTTCCTCCCACAGTCCACATGCACAGTAGGTTAACTGACCCCTAGGTGTGAGTGTGAAAGGATCTGTGTGTGTTGGCCCTGTGGTGGCCTGGCGAGCTGTCCAGGGTGTACCCCGCCCTCGCCCAGAGTCATCTGTGATGGGTGCCAACCTCCCTGTGACCCTAATTAGGATTAAGCGGCTTAGAAAAATTATGGATGTATAAATAATCAGGCTTAGAATGGTGTATTGAATAAAAAAATCTGTTATTACACAGCTTTTTTCAGTACTTGAATCTGACTGGTCAACTACGGTATTCAGCAGGTGATCTGTTATATGTTTCAAACAAACTGTTCCTAAGTATAACA
>JAOUQZ010000039.1:4748719-4758781 GCA_028564935.1 Neosilurus hyrtlii
GAGCAATTTCAAGTAGCAGTCCACCCAACGTGCATGACTTTAGATTGTGGGAGGAAACCAGAGCACCCAGAGCAAACCAACGCAAGCTTGAGGACAACATTCAAGTGTGAAGCAACGTTGCTATGCTATAAAACTGTTAATATTGTTATAATGAGTCGTCCCACAGAAAGGTACACAAATTTAATCTCTGGTATGATGTAGGACGTGCTGTACGTCAGAGCCTAATTATCCTTCAAGCCCAGGACACCATGCACACTTGTAAGGAACAGTTGTATAACCATTTCTCTGTGTGTCTCTGCAATTGATGTATTGTTCCTGTCTGTGTCTGCACTATCAGTCCACACATTTTCCCTGCTGCAGTGATTCATTGTGCTCTTGAGCCTTTCGCAGGGCTTCTTTGTGTGGGGTGGCGGCGTCAGGGAGTAAAGGAGCTCACTGTTCATTCGGCTTTCTGTTCATCATCACGGAGCTTTCCACACTCTGAGCCTTTTGTGTGGGAACTAGAGCGAAGGAAGTACAAGAACTGCTCTGATGGTCACCAAGGTTACAACTGTCAACACTGCCTCCTGTTCTGCCCTTTCGAACTCTCTGACCTCCATCTTTTCATGCCTGCTCTGCCCCATTCTGTGCTTTTATTGTCCGATGTGTTCTCCTCTCTCATATTCTGTATGAGTAATCAGCAGGGTTGATTGCAATGCCTGGTATGAGGGTGTTTTTGGTAGAAATGACCAGGCAGATACATGGTACCATCACAGTGCTCTCAGGCATCCCTTACATTTTCTCTCCTATATCTTTTATGATGGCCACATGGCCCTTTTACCCTTTTTTCCACTGTGCATTGCTGTGGCAACAGAACTGATAAATGCCTCCTTGCTTCAATGTCCTTTGTCAGGGCTGGACTTCCGAAACAAGCAGTCCCTGTAAAATGCAGGAACATTGTATTAACAAGCTGCCAAACTGCTTTCAAGCCTTTTTACTGATGAGAACTGAGAAAGGTCTGATGACGTCTCTGTGTTTACTGAGAAGATGTACTGGATTTCACAACAAACTGCATCTCCATGACGCATACTGAATCTCCACCAAGGAGGTTGTGTTTTACCTTCAGGTTGTTTGTTTGTGTGTTTGTTAGCAGCATTGTGCAAAAATTTATTAGTGGATTTTCATCAAATTTCTACCAGGTTTGGGGCTTGGGACAAGGAAGACGCCGTTAGAATTTGGAGGTGATCCGGATCAAATTCTGAATCCAGGAATTTTTTTAAAGATTTTTTTTAGCATCATGAGAGGATGATTTTGATGGAAGTGTGAGTGAGTCCATCAGTGAGTCCAGGAGGGGGTGTATATTATTTTTTTCAGCTTGCTACAGATTTGTAATCTCTACATGCTCTTGTTTGTTTGATAGGAGAATTACGTAAAAAGATGTTTGTGGGTTTTCAAGAAATTTGTACCAGAGGTGAGGCTTTGGACTAGGAAGACTCCATTAGCTTTTTGGAGATGATCTGAATCAAATTCTGGCTCCTGGATTTTTTTTAAGGTCTGGAAGTGTTGTAATACAGCAAGACCAGCAGAGGGTGCTGGATACTTTCTAGTCTTTTTTATTAATTCATCTTGCTTGGCAGAGGTTTGCACTCTCTGAATGCCCTTGTTTCTTATTGAGTCATTAGGTTGTATCACTCATAACATATAGTTTATTTTTCAAGAAGAGTAGGAGGTATGGGTGTCTCTGAAATGATGTGAAATGTATTACAGTTTCACATGAAAGCATGGTTCGGACTAGAAGCAGTCACTGGTGTGGGACATGGTATTCAAGCCTTTAGCAGATTTGTAATCGAATTCTATCTATGAATGAACTAATACTGTGCTTTCAGGGTAAAAAAAACTGTCTTTGGAAACCGTACGCTGAGGCTCCGGGCGAATTAACATTTGCTGAAAGGCATTAAAAGAGTTTTTTGTGGTGCAGTCGGTACAGACGTGTAGCCAACTGGCATCGGTAAATGTGATTAGCTATTCAAAAACGTGTAAAGGCTGAATTAGAAAGTAGCCACAGCAATACAAAAAAAGTTGCTATGAGAACCACAAAATAAACATTTTGTGAAAACAATTAGTAAAATTGGCCCCCTGTGTTTGTCCTGGACAAACACAAAGAACTGTAGGGAATATTTTCCAAGAAAGCCGAACAGAAATAGTAGTGAAGCGAAGGATGTGCAGCAGACCGCAGCCTGTCTCGCTTTTCTCTTCAGTGGTTGCATAAGAGAGTAATGGGTTCTTCCTGATGTGTACAAGGGCACAATGTCCACACCATTCGAGGGTTATTACTGCCTTCTTCAGAGCAAATCAAAGCAATTTCTTAGCACTTATAATGGCAGGATAACAGGACGTCAGATGCCCTTTAACAAGCTTGTGTTTTTCTCTCCAAAAGGCAGTCACCGTGGCCGTGACCCAGATGAATATGCTGAAAAAGAGGAGAGTTCAGCGACCTGTATCTGCTGCTGAGCTCCACAAAAACAAAATTCTTCTTGAACAGGTATTTTGAAGTAACCATTCTTCATCATTATATCCTACTAAAGCTCACCTGCCCTCCAAAATCAGCCATGAGCCTTGAATCTGTCTCATTAAAAAAATATTTCTAGACTGGAAATGAAAACAAAATTCTTCTTTGTTCTGAGTCTGACTTCTGAAGTCAGTTATATTTCTTCTGGTCTTCTGAAACGTTGTTTCCCTGAGCTCAGATTACAGCGTGATTATACCTCTGATCAGTTGAGTGACACTGAAGGATAATGAAGTAATTCTTCCTTAGAACAAAGGTCCCAGGTAACACTAACTCCAGCCAGGACAGATTTGTATGAGACTATTGAACCATACCATCAGTGAGAAACCAGTGCATCCAATGATCCTGTGATCTACGTTTACATTTGACGGACGCTCTATTCAATTGTCTTACACAACTGAGCGGTTGAGGGTTAAGGGACTTGCTCAAGGGCCCAGCAGGTGGTACTGGGGATTGAACCCGCGACCATTGGATCACTAATCCAGAGCTTAACCACTGAGCCACCACTGCCACTGTATATGATAAAGTACATCCAGTTGGACTGGTCATGCAGAGAAATAAATCACATATGAACCAGTAGTATCACCGAGCAAGGTAGTCGTTAGTTAGCTGCACTGTGTTGTAATGTCTAACTCTGGATCAGTGGTTATGGATCTGGGTTACTGATCACAAGGTCAGGGGTTCAAGCCCCAGTACCACAAAGCTGCCACTGCCGGGCCCTTGATCAAGACCCGTAACCCTCAACTGCTCAGGTGTATAAAAATGAAAGTCACTCTGTATAAAGCCATCTGTCAAATGTAATGTATGTAATGTAACCTTTAGCAGCTTCTACATTAAAGGAAACAAGCCAAAATGCATGTAGATACATTAGGCATACGCTGGATGAGGAGTTTATTGATGACTGGCAACCCAAGAGATCCAACTGAAACACAAACTGAAATAAGTAGCATGTAACCAGCTAATAAAGTACAAAATAATCTAAATGAACAATGGTGAAAAAGAGAGAGCTTAAATCCACTACCGGATTGCTCTTGCGAATGTTGCCCACACTGAGAAATGGAATTCACTGGCAAATGAAAAAAACCAAAGCCCCGACACGGGTGAAGACTCCTTGTTCACAAGCAGGCAAGTAAAGTGAAATTAAAAAGGTCATCATTTTAAAATAGTATATAACAAATTAGTTATTAACCCTGCTTACTCGGTCAGTACAGAGAAATTCCACCCGACGTCTTGTCGGTGCTGTCTTTACTGAAGACCTCGGGCTGAGATTTCTTCATACAGACCTCATACTCAGTTAATAAGTAGGTTTTATTTTATTGCATAGCTCTAAGATCAGGTTTAATGGGATTATATTATAAAATAATTATGTTTGTGTAGCTCAGGCTTCTTTTCCACACAGGTTGAAGTTTTCTCTTCCTGATATCTGCTGCAAGAACAAAATGTCCAGGCATTCAAAGTGTTATTATATTCCACTTATGTTATTGAGAGATTATTAAAACAGCCAGTTTAATATTAATACACACATTAATAACATATTATTAATTACAGTATATCTTTATAAGACTTTTTTTTTTTTTTTTTTTTGCTATACTGTATTAATCCCACAAGGGCTTTTTAACCCATCAAAAGTGAGCACACACACACACACTCGGAGCTGTGGGCTGCCATACACACTATGGTGCTTGGAGAGCAGTTGGGGGTTCGGTGCCTTGCTCAAGGGCACTTCAGCCAAGAAGGTGGAAGAAGGGAAGGTGCAGCTCCTTCCCCCACCACCACACATTTTTCCTGCTGGTTCGGGAATCGATCCAGCGACCTTTCAGTCCCAAAGCCGCTTCTCTAACCATCAGGATACGGCTGCCTAAAGAAAGTAATCTTCTTTTTCTAATTAGTGCATGTGTATAAATACATGGTGCATTTAGGAGCACTGTAATGCAAATAAAAAAAACAGATCATAATAACAGATAATAAGTGTAATGCAGATTAAAAAAACTGCATCTTACTGGTATTTGTGTTGGTTATTTGTTATCAATCAAAGGTTGCATTTATAAAACATGCCTTAAAGTGTAATAACAAAAATATTGTAACTAAATCAACAAAGAAAAAAAATTGCTTTAGTAACTGCAATAAAGTTTTACGCTTCCTCCTTTTTTATCAAAGGGCACCATGTCTGATTGTGATATATACACACAAGCTAAACTAGAAACATGAAAGGAAAGTGCATTGAGTTTTTAAAAACAAGATTTATAATAATAATATTGATAATAATAATAATAATAATAATAATAATAATAATAATACTATTCTATGAAAGAGTAATAATTTTAATTCATGCCAATGTTATAGCATGCTTTGTTTGTTAAGTAATTAAACAAATTATACAAAATAAATTAAAACAATTTTTTAAAAATTATATATATATATATATAATTTTTAAAAAATTGTTTTAATTTATTTTGTATAATTTGTTTAATTACTTAACAAACAAAGCATGCTATAACATTGGCATGAATTAAAATTATTACTCTTTCATAGAATAGTATTATTATTATTATTATTATTATTATTATTATTATTATCAATATTATTATTATAAATCTTGTTTTTAAAAACTCAATGCACTTTCCTTTCATGTTTCTAGTTTAGCTTGTGTGTATATATCACAATCAGACATGGTGCCCTTTGATAAAAAAGGAGGAAGCGTAAAACTTTATTGCAGTTACTAAAGCAATTTTTTTTCTTTGTTGATTTAGTTACAATATTTTTGTTATTACACTTTAAGGCATGTTTTATAAATGCAACCTTTGATTGATAACAAATAACCAACACAAATACCAGTAAGATGCAGTTTTTTTAATCTGCATTACACTTATTATCTGTTATTATGATCTGTTTTTTTTATTTGCATTACAGTGCTCCTAAATGCACCATGTATTTATACACATGCACTAATTAGAAAAAGAAGATTACTTTCTTTAGGCAGCCGTATCCTGATGGTTAGAGAAGCGGCTTTGGGACTGAAAGGTCGCTGGATCGATTCCCGAACCAGCAGGAAAAATGTGTGGTGGTGGGGGAAGGAGCTGCACCTTCCCTTCTTCCACCTTCTTGGCTGAAGTGCCCTTGAGCAAGGCACCGAACCCCCAACTGCTCTCCAAGCACCATAGTGTGTATGGCAGCCCACAGCTCCGAGTGTGTGTGTGTGTGCTCACTTTTGATGGGTTAAAAAGCCCTTGTGGGATTAATACAGTATAGCAAAAAAAAAAAAAAAAAAAAGTCTTATAAAGATATACTGTAATTAATAATATGTTATTAATGTGTGTATTAATATTAAACTGGCTGTTTTAATAATCTCTCAATAACATAAGTGGAATATAATAACACTTTGAATGCCTGGACATTTTGTTCTTGCAGCAGATATCAGGAAGAGAAAACTTCAACCTGTGTGGAAAAGAAGCCTGAGCTACACAAACATAATTATTTTATAATATAATCCCATTAAACCTGATCTTAGAGCTATGCAATAAAATAAAACCTACTTATTAACTGAGTATGAGGTCTGTATGAAGAAATCTCAGCCCGAGGTCTTCAGTAAAGACAGCACCGACAAGACGTCGGGTGGAATTTCTCTGTACTGACCGAGTAAGCAGGGTTAATAACTAATTTGTTATATACTATTTTAAAATGATGACCTTTTTAATTTCACTTTACTTGCCTGCTTGTGAACAAGGAGTCTTCACCCGTGTCGGGGCTTTGGTTTTTTTCATTTGCCAGTGAATTCCATTTCTCAGTGTGGGCAACATTCGCAAGAGCAATCCGGTAGTGGATTTAAGCTCTCTCTTTTTCACCATTGTTCATTTAGATTATTTTGTACTTTATTAGCTGGTTACATGCTACTTATTTCAGTTTGTGTTTCAGTTGGATCTCTTGGGTTGCCAGTCATCAATAAACTCCTCATCCAGCGTATGCCTAATGTATCTACATGCATTTTGGCTTGTTTCCTTTAATGTAGAAGCTGCTAAAGGTTACATTACATACATTACATTTGACAGATGGCTTTATACAGAGTGACTTTCATTTTTATACACCTGAGCAGTTGAGGGTTACGGGTCTTGATCAAGGGCCCGGCAGTGGCAGCTTTGTGGTACTGGGGCTTGAACCCCTGACCTTGTGATCAGTAACCCAGATCCATAACCACTGATCCAGAGTTAGACATTACAACACAGTGCAGCTAACTAACGACTACCTTGCTCGGTGATACTACTGGTTCATATGTGATTTATTTCTCTGCATGACCAGTCCAACTGGATGTACTTTATCATATACAGTGGCAGTGGTGGCTCAGTGGTTAAGCTCTGGATTAGTGATCCAATGGTCGCGGGTTCAATCCCCAGTACCACCTGCTGGGCCCTTGAGCAAGTCCCTTAACCCTCAACCGCTCAGTTGTGTAAGACAATTGAATAGAGCGTCCGTCAAATGTAAACGTAGATCACAGGATCATTGGATGCACTGGTTTCTCACTGATGGTATGGTTCAATAGTCTCATACAAATCTGTCCTGGCTGGAGTTAGTGTTACCTGGGACCTTTGTTCTAAGGAAGAATTACTTCATTATCCTTCAGTGTCACTCAACTGATCAGAGGTATAATCACGCTGTAATCTGAGCTCAGGGAAACAACGTTTCAGAAGACCAGAAGAAATATAACTGACTTCAGAAGTCAGACTCAGAACAAAGAAGAATTTTGTTTTCATTTCCAGTCTAGAAATATTTTTTTAATGAGACAGATTCAAGGCTCATGGCTGATTTTGGAGGGCAGGTGAGCTTTAGTAGGATATAATGATGAAGAATGGTTACTTCAAAATACCTGTTCAAGAAGAATTTTGTTTTTGTGGAGCTCAGCAGCAGATACAGGTCGCTGAACTCTCCTCTTTTTCAGCATATTCATCTGGGTCACGGCCACGGTGACTGCCTTTTGGAGAGAAAAACACAAGCTTGTTAAAGGGCATCTGACGTCCTGTTATCCTGCCATTATAAGTGCTAAGAAATTGCTTTGATTTGCTCTGAAGAAGGCAGTAATAACCCTCGAATGGTGTGGACATTGTGCCCTTGTACACATCAGGAAGAACCCATTACTCTCTTATGCAACCACTGAAGAGAAAAGCGAGACAGGCTGCGGTCTGCTGCACATCCTTCGCTTCACTACTATTTCTGTTCGGCTTTCTTGGAAAATATTCCCTACAGTTCTTTGTGTTTGTCCAGGACAAACACAGGGGGCCAATTTTACTAATTGTTTTCACAAAATGTTTATTTTGTGGTTCTCATAGCAACTTTTTTTGTATTGCTGTGGCTACTTTCTAATTCAGCCTTTACACGTTTTTGAATAGCTAATCACATTTACCGATGCCAGTTGGCTACACGTCTGTACCGACTGCACCACAAAAAACTCTTTTAATGCCTTTCAGCAAATGTTAATTCGCCCGGAGCCTCAGCGTACGGTTTCCAAAGACAGTTTTTTTTACCCTGAAAGCACAGTATTAGTTCATTCATAGATAGAATTCGATTACAAATCTGCTAAAGGCTTGAATACCATGTCCCACACCAGTGACTGCTTCTAGTCCGAACCATGCTTTCATGTGAAACTGTAATACATTTCACATCATTTCAGAGACACCCATACCTCCTACTCTTCTTGAAAAATAAACTATATGTTATGAGTGATACAACCTAATGACTCAATAAGAAACAAGGGCATTCAGAGAGTGCAAACCTCTGCCAAGCAAGATGAATTAATAAAAAAGACTAGAAAGTATCCAGCACCCTCTGCTGGTCTTGCTGTATTACAACACTTCCAGACCTTAAAAAAAATCCAGGAGCCAGAATTTGATTCAGATCATCTCCAAAAAGCTAATGGAGTCTTCCTAGTCCAAAGCCTCACCTCTGGTACAAATTTCTTGAAAACCCACAAACATCTTTTTACGTAATTCTCCTATCAAACAAACAAGAGCATGTAGAGATTACAAATCTGTAGCAAGCTGAAAAAAATAATATACACCCCCTCCTGGACTCACTGATGGACTCACTCACACTTCCATCAAAATCATCCTCTCATGATGCTAAAAAAAATCTTTAAAAAAATTCCTGGATTCAGAATTTGATCCGGATCACCTCCAAATTCTAACGGCGTCTTCCTTGTCCCAAGCCCCAAACCTGGTAGAAATTTGATGAAAATCCACTAATAAATTTTTGCACAATGCTGCTAACAAACACACAAACAAACAACCTGAAGGTAAAACACAACCTCCTTGGTGGAGATTCAGTATGCGTCATGGAGATGCAGTTTGTTGTGAAATCCAGTACATCTTCTCAGTAAACACAGAGACGTCATCAGACCTTTCTCAGTTCTCATCAGTAAAAAGGCTTGAAAGCAGTTTGGCAGCTTGTTAATACAATGTTCCTGCATTTTACAGGGACTGCTTGTTTCGGAAGTCCAGCCCTGACAAAGGACATTGAAGCAAGGAGGCATTTATCAGTTCTGTTGCCACAGCAATGCACAGTGGAAAAAAGGGTAAAAGGGCCATGTGGCCATCATAAAAGATATAGGAGAGAAAATGTAAGGGATGCCTGAGAGCACTGTGATGGTACCATGTATCTGCCTGGTCATTTCTACCAAAAACACCCTCATACCAGGCATTGCAATCAACCCTGCTGATTACTCATACAGAATATGAGAGAGGAGAACACATCGGACAATAAAAGCACAGAATGGGGCAGAGCAGGCATGAAAAGATGGAGGTCAGAGAGTTCGAAAGGGCAGAACAGGAGGCAGTGTTGACAGTTGTAACCTTGGTGACCATCAGAGCAGTTCTTGTACTTCCTTCGCTCTAGTTCCCACACAAAAGGCTCAGAGTGTGGAAAGCTCCGTGATGATGAACAGAAAGCCGAATGAACAGTGAGCTCCTTTACTCCCTGACGCCGCCACCCCACACAAAGAAGCCCTGCGAAAGGCTCAAGAGCACAATGAATCACTGCAGCAGGGAAAATGTGTGGACTGATAGTGCAGACACAGACAGGAACAATACATCAATTGCAGAGACACACAGAGAAATGGTTATACAACTGTTCCTTACAAGTGTGCATGGTGTCCTGGGCTTGAAGGATAATTAGGCTCTGACGTACAGCACGTCCTACATCATACCAGAGATTAAATTTGTGTACCTTTCTGTGGGACGACTCATTATAACAATATTAACAGTTTTATAGCATAGCAACGTTGCTTCACACTTGAATGTTGTCCTCAAGCTTGCGTTGGTTTGCTCTGGGTGCTCTGGTTTCCTCCCACAATCTAAAGTCATGCACGTTGGGTGGACTGCTACTTGAAATTGCTCATGGGGTGAATGTAAGTGTGAATGGATACCTTTCCTGAGAAATGGGTTCTACAGAGGGGTTAAAACATGCAGTACATTGTAACAGAAACCATGAATGTGACCCAGTGGTCTGATAGAGATAGATATACAGACAAACAG
>JAOUQZ010000039.1:4758881-4768881 GCA_028564935.1 Neosilurus hyrtlii
AAAACATGCAGTACATTGTAACAGAAACCATGAATGTGACCCAGTGGTCTGATAGAGATAGATATACAGACAAACAGATAGATAACAGTAGTTTCCATGTTCATTGTTGAGCATAATTTCATGCCCCCCTTCCCCCTTTCCTTAATTCCCAATTTCCTTATAAGCACTTGTTCTTAACCAATTTCTTCTGTTAGGCTTTTGGAGCTCAAGTTTGGATCCAGCATCCGTCATATTGTCAAATAATTTTCCAAAACGCAGAAATGCCTTCATCATGTAGAGATATAATAAATAAGTTATCATAACTTAGACCTAGATAAAAAAAAAATGATGTGTGTGATCCGTGAGACTGTTTATCTGCCCTGCTTAATGACCGTGACTATAAAAGCAGTTATAACTTGCTGAACACAGACTAAATGTAATAACAGCCCTTTTAAACCATATCTGGCATTTAGTACAAACACTTTATACAGATTTATACCTGACCAATGTTAACATACAGGAATCTGCCTGGAGTATTAATTAACCAAAAAAAAATGATGAAGGTGATGAGATGACTAGTATTCTGTGTAAACCATTATAATAAAAGTTTTTTTTTTTTTTTTAAACAGAACTACACATACCTTCCCCGAGGCATCAGGACACAAGGAATCCTCAATAGATGGAAACGAGCTCGTATGATGACAATCTCGGGTCTTCAGTGATTTCATGCGGTTGGCACATAAAACAATGTACTGTGGCAGCACTGTATATGCCAAGATTTTATCACACAATCACCAAGTTATTGGAAGAAATAGTAAGTAAATGATACCTCACTTCATGATACAGTGATGCTGGAAAGTTTGTGAGTTCTTGAGAATTTTGGATGTTGGTCTGCATCAACACGGCCACAAAATAAAATCAGGTCTTCAAAAAATATATAGATTAAACTTGGTCATGAGGGAAATGATGTAAATTACTCAATATCTAATCTGATAATGCTTTACGTTATATTTATGGTTACATATAGAAAATTCCAAAGAGTTCAAACTTTCATGCACCACTTTATATGTAGTAGATCTAAGGCAATGATTTCCAAACAGTACAGAAATGTTACATTAAATATAACAAGTACATTAAATATTACAGTATATAATAACAGTAATAACACACATACATATATATTATATACAGTATATATAATCGTACCTCAGACTTGTTTGATTCAGTGAATGAAATGCCTGAGCTGTTTTTCGGTTTGACAGTAAGTTTGTGTATGTGCAGGTGTGTGTGAGAGCGTGTGAGTGTGTGTTTGAGAAGTTGTTGCTATAGAGAGGTGGAATGTTCAGGATTAGAAAGTTCTAGGGCTCTGATCAATATACAAGGTTGAAATATATCTACCCTTTCTTCGTTCTGTAGGATTTTAATTGTGCATGAATATAAACAGGTCTTAATCTGATTGTTCTACTGCAAATCCATTCATTTTATATGAGGCACTGTTTGGGAATATATGAACTTTACTGTATTAACTAGCAGATATAAGCCTAGTGTACAGAAGAACTGGTGATTAATAATTTATCCTCTGGAATCCATTTCATGCAGTACAGTGTAATAGGAAATAATACCGGGGCTTTAGTAAATATCACAATAATAAAAAGC
Organism: Neosilurus hyrtlii; assembly: GCA_028564935.1. Lineage (NCBI taxonomy): Eukaryota > Metazoa > Chordata > Actinopteri > Siluriformes > Plotosidae > Neosilurus > Neosilurus hyrtlii. The sequence goes on from JAOUQZ010000039.1 coordinate 4,760,517, forward strand.
CATACTAATATTATAATGTGATGTAATCCCTGAACATCAGTGGAGTGATGGTCTGAGTTTTTATGCCAATGTAAATGGCATAAAAAAAAAAAATCCAACTGTTAAATTTGTCTTAATTTCTGTCTTTTATTTAAGTTCACATCAAAAGAGATTAGTGTTTGATTAACAAAATAGGGTGGGCTCACAGGACACCGATCCTGATCCTATTCCAACGTTATTCTGATGTTTCAACGATTTTATTCCGATCGTTTTCCAGCTGTGTACCGATGTTACTCTGATTTTTCCCTGTTACCCTAATGTATTCTGAACACACACGCCCAGATACATTTTTCAACACTCCCAAAATATTTCCTCTGATATTCTCCCATGCATACAGATGTTTTCCGATGTTCTCTGATGTAACAGCGGAATATGATTGAAGCACATAAAGATCATGACTGGTATCATGTGAGCACACCTTTATATTTTAAAATTATCTGTAATATTTTTGGTAAATATCAAAAGGTTATTTTTAAAAATAATTTTATCAAAATATACTACTCTATTACAATTAATTCATGATTTCAAACAACTTAAAAAATAAGTAAATTGTGATGAACATCATGATTGACATTTATCACAAAAGAGCACCATCTTTTCATGTTTCTGTAACAAAATGTCATTCAGATCAACTTAAAATTTCTACTTACATTCAGTTCTAAAGTTGATTTCACCGCATTAAAACACTCAGTATTTTTAAGTGTAAAAATGTTTCACCAACAAACTGATGTAAACCATGGTTTTAGTTTATAGGCAAGACAAGCTCTCTTATAAAAAGGTTTATTATTTACTTCATGGAATTTTCTGAATGCTGTTTGTTGATTAAGATTATCTCACTTTAAACAGCATGCGTTTGTAACCTTCTTGTATCTGAAGTCTGTATGAAACCCTTCAAATGACCTCAAATTGTTCTCAGCCACGGATCAGGATGAACAAACGGAAATGTGAGATCCTGAAGTGTGATAATAACAGGCTTTGTGTTTGAACCCCAACAAATGGGAACAGAAACAATAGAAATGTTGTGTTTGGTTCAGTCATTTAGATGATTACACATTATTGTTTTACATGTGTTTATGGACATCGGTGCACATGCAGAATTTCTCCCGAGACCAAACCATGCAGGGAATTTAAAATGGGAGACAGCAAAAGGTTTTGGATGGGAAGAAAAAAAGACCTGTTCTTGAGATAATACTTATTAAAATAACTTTTAAATTATGTATGTAGTGTAAACAATAGCAATGTATGCCTTAAGTTTGTATACAGGGACAAATCCTAAATGTAGGCAGAAGAGCACCTTTTACCTCATTATGGGGTTGACACAAATCAATACTAAACCAGTGATACCTTTGAATTAGTAGCTAAAATTGTTTTTTAAATTGAAATTAAGTCGGTGTAGATACAGAACTGGATTTAAATACACTTTATTTCATAAAAACCCATAAAAATGACAAGATCAAGGATAGAACACAATCACAAGGTCATGTTTTTAAATAAATACTGTACAAAGCTGGTTTTGTCAAACCCATTTACTCCATGTACACACACACACACTTTTGTAAATTCTGCATTGTAAAGTTTGCCACTGTCTTTGATTTCTGGCACAAAGGAAAGCGTCGCGCGCGCCACTGGGAAGCTTCTTGTGTTGGTCGGGCCGCGTCCCAAACCGCACATAGACGTCACTACATCCGCACTACAGGCCTTTCCGTGCCAAATATGAGCGCGACACCTGTGGCTGTGACTTCTGCATGGTGAGCACAGATGCTCAAGCTTCCTTAAAGCACATTCGTTTATCCTAGTGGGATTGAATGGCGCTACATTAAGACGCAACCTGAGTGGAAACACAGCTGAGTGGAGGGGAACCAAAAAAAAAAAAAAGAAAACCCAAAAGGGCCGCATGCGACATCGCTGTCCGTGTAAAGAAGCTGAAAAGTCACTGAAAGACAGACGCACAGTGCCTATATATCAACAGGCTACATGAGGGGAGAAGGAGAATTTCCGTCGGTTGTCACAGTGGCCCCCATCAGCAGCTCTTGAGATGCGGGAGCGCACAGAGTTTATCCACTTTGCTGAAGGCGGCTGCGCTCTCCACGCCTTTCAGCCACTCTTTACATTTCCGCATCACCGTCTCATCCACGTCCCCGTCCTCCTCCTCGTACTCGACATCGTCGTACTTGTGCTGGTCGTTGAGCAGGGAGATCTTCACGATCGCGCTGATATCGTTCGAGCTGTCCAGCTTGGCCACAGGGCCGGAGCTCTTCGATGCGCCCTGCGCCCTTTTGGACGGTAAAGCCCGCCGGTGCCTGGTGTCCGTGGAGCCGCAGCACTTCTGCTGCTTGGCCAACATCTGCTTCTCGAGGTTGCGCTTCTGGATGACGAGGATGGCCTCGGGGGTGAGACTGAGAGAGAACTGCACCTCCTGCTCCAGCTCCTCTTTGCCGAAGGCGCGCCGAGCCGCGGACTCCCCGGAGCTGGAACGCGGCACGCTTTCACATGAGCCTCCCAGCGGCTTGCTCGCGTTCAGCCACGAGTTTTTTACATCCATGACGTCGAGGTTGGGAGCCGAACAGTCCGTGGGAAATTTGCTAGAAAGCTGCTGCTGAGGTTTCCGTCCCAGCTGTCTCAGATTAGCACTAGGCCAAGACGTGGACAGTTTGTCCTTCTCCGTTTCCTTCTCCTCGCGCGCTTTAGGACTGAGCAAAGCCTGAGGAGGAGGAGGAGGAGGAACCCCACTCGTACCGGCTTTCTTCTTCCGGAACAGTTCTTTTCCTGGTGATGATATCCGCGCATGAAGGTTTATGGGTGGAAAAGGCATCTTATCGGCTGCGTTAAGGCCCGGCTGTGCGTATTTGTACAAAAAAGAAACCTCAAATCAAAAGACTGGACTGATCCATCCGCTGGATCCTGTCACAGGTGCCTTCTTCCCCGGTTTGAGCCTCACTGCTGGGGGAAGGAGGACTCCTGTGGCTCTTATAGATTTGGGCACGGGGGCGTGGCGGCAGCGTAAAGACACGGCACGTGCGTAAAGCGGGCGATGAGATTCCATCACAATGCGTTTTTCTGCTGTAGTTTTTAGCTTCCCGTGTAATACACACCATAGTTAAGCAGCAAACTGGCTACATTTCATTCACTGGCGACTTCAGTTACTTGTTGTTATTACAACGTAATATCCTAACGAACAAGTAAAACTGAACCCCAGACCCAAGCATCAGTGACCTTGATTAGGATTTAATGCATGCAATACAAGGCAGAGCTATTGATCTCATGGTTCTCATCTTTAACTGCTTTTCTTCTTCAGGGACAGCCTGGAATGGAACTAAGCAACAAAATCAATATGTTTTTATACATTCAGAAGGAACACTTAGTGCATGTCCATAAGAAATTCACACCAGCCATTCTTTTCCAACATGTTGTGGTTTTTTTAAGGGCTTTATAAATAAAGCTGGACTGGATACAAACAAATTAGTTTATAGTCCATAATCATATTCTGTAGGTGTTTCATCAAGGAGCCTTTGGGAATTGGTGTTGAAAGCATTATACATGTGTGGGTGTTGTTTTACCACATATAAGTAGGAAATAATCGGTGTAGCCTATTTGTGGCTCAGATCAGGTCCATCAGAGCCACTATAATTGAGTGTAAACAGTCAGTCAGATATAGGATTTAAATACATGGCCTCTTTTTTCTGATATTCATGAATCTTACAGATCTCAGATCATGATCACTAAAAAAATGGTTTATTTGTAGTTATATCTTTCAGCGGCAAAAATCCTATGAAATAACGATGCAACAGAAACCGAAGGCAGGCACTACATTGCTGCTTGTGGTAAATAAAATAATTACCTGGGAAGCTAATCAGAGTATGTGTGCATGCACGCTGGCCTTTGTTTAAAATGCATGGTGTGCACAACCTGTGAATGCAGGTTTTCATCTAAAGGCATGACGTGAGGATAGACATAACAATAATAGTAATAATAACAACAACAACAACAACAATAATCCTACCAACAGTTGTACGCTGAATCTCATCTTTTTACCATGGCGTGCAGAACGTGCTGGTGGAGGAGGGTCAGTCGATACACCAAGCCTGCTACACATTGTCACCATGGCAACCGCAGCTGTGCAGTCTCAGCGCATCAGCCTAGGCAAATAAGCAAAAACAAAAACCATAGTGTACTGGGTTATTAGACCACATTTGAACAGTATAGTAGAGGATCATGCTAAAATCAGGTATGTGATGAGGGGAGGGCAAACCTAATGGAAGTAAATTAGTTAATCCCTTTTGTATATGGAATGCAGCAGATATGAGTGGAAAGCTGATGTAGTGTAAACCAACATCTGGAATCATATCCTGTCATATATGACCTGGAGAGAAGAAAAAAAATACAGACAAAGGACAAAATATCAAGTGCTCATCTTTAGTTACTGCTTTATCTTGGTTACAGTCGTCATAAGCCTCCCCAACACTCACACTCACACACACACACTCCTCTAGGGGTAAGTGACAAATGCAGCAGCCCAAGCATTGAGTTATTGAGTTTTAGTATATACTACACGGAAACAAAGAAAAGCACACAAAAATGAGATGTTTATTGTATATATTACATATTTGAATCATTACAGAGGCAGATCAGGTGAGCTCTGCACGGTGCGAGCTAACATAGCTAACCTTGCCTGTTTAGGCTTCACATTCAGAGTTCTGTATATACACTACACAGAAACACAAGCAAAAATGTGTTTTACTGTATACTACATGGGAAAACACACATTTTTTGAAAAAAATTTAAGCATGATAATGATAACGCCACCTGCTCCAAGTGACCATGACAAACTGTGAGCATCTAACTCAACGATTATCTACTCGGAATAACATTTGTTGTTCTCAAGATAGCAGACCAATCACATAGCACCGGTCCAATGGGGCATATACAAATTTCGTTTATACAGTCCATTTTATTCTGGCGTTCTGAAGGAAAAAGGAGAACCCAGAGGAAACCTATGGAGACAGCAATCTGAAATGTGAGGCACCGAAAAGAAACAAGCTTAAAGGGAAAATAAACAAGTGACATCACAAAGACAGAGAACAGTTGCATTTATTACAAGAAGTGCAGTGTTAGACAGTTCACTCTGTAACTGTTACAAAATATTCAGTGTAAAATACACAAACTGTTGCATTTCATGGACAAATTAAGACTTAAGAAATAAGGCACAGTTTACGCACTTTCAACAGCAGTCTCTCACCATATAAACACTCTTAAATATTTGTTCATTTAGGGCACACACTTTCATTCCTAAAGACCACACATAAAAATGCTGCATGATAAAAAATAATATTGCATAAAGTATTTTATTTTAATGTTTAATTTATATAGATCCCCAGAAGGTCGGCTATATTTCAGGAGTATAAAGTACGCTGGATTATATCTGCACAAATGAAATGAAATAATCTTGGCAATAAAAACATTTTTACATGTAGATTATGTATAGGCTGAATGCATTTTTTGGTTGGTAATACATGGACTGCTGAGAAAAGCAGCTTTAGCTCACACAGGAAGTGAAGCACTTTATCACCGCGTCCCTGTGGAAAGAAAACACACACTGTTGTGATTGTAATATTTAAATGTCAAGGTGGGAAAAGTCTTTACAGTCAATCTTTTAAAAATAATAGAATAATAGATTATCATAATATGTAGAGAAAATGAGAGGAAGCAATAAAAAAAAAAAAAAAAAAAAAAGGAAAATGCCCACGGATGTTGGTGATGGACTGGCTTTATTCTTGGCCATATATGGGCGGATCTGTTGTTTATTTAGTTCCGTTTTGGCGGGAAAGGACCGCCGTGCCCCTGACATCAGGTACCCGACTAAGGAATGATGTAACCCACACGATCACTATGGCAACTGCAGAATGAGGTCATGGCACCTCCTTATCCTCATCTCCCCCCACCCCCCTTTTATTATTGTGTTGCTATGCAGACTATATCACAGCTCTACATCCGGGAGGAGGTGTGAAGAGCTGTCAAGGTTAAAAGGAACAGGGGAGATGAAGGAGGAGGGGCTCTTGATGACTCCATCCTTTCAAAAGGCATGTTCAAAGACTTCTCCTGCACTTCCTTCTATCACAACAACAGACACACATATCATCACTCTGTCTGGCTCGTCTTGAAGATTTTTGCCGGAGGAGAGTATCGGAGATGTAAAATCTCTCTGCAGGCATATATTATATTATGATGGGGGAGAAAAGCATCCCATGGAACAAGCACTGTTATATCACCCCAGTTTTGAGGGTAGGGCAGACAGGAAGCATCACACCCATTAAAAAAAAAAACAGCTCCAAACACAACACCGGCTCTCTAAGTCATGATGTAAGTGCCAGTGTCCGCTAATCCAACAACAAACAAATGAAAAAGGTCTTCACTGGAAAGGTTTGTGCTTGATCATCAACTGTATACGGTTTAAAGCACATGTGTAGAGCACATAGCAACCAAACAGCACAGGAGCACTACACTGAACACAAAACTAAACTTCAAAAATCAAATAAACCAGCCACTTTCATCACCAGACAGTCATTCATATTCCGTTCCCATGTGTCACATGGCACTCAGGTTCAGACAGCTTTATAGAGGACCGTCTCACATGCACTGCGCTACTGATAAATGGATTTCATTTAAGATCTAGGCCTGTGCTGCTAAGAATATATCACAGCCCACAGTATGGGCATCATTCTTCAGCCTCAAGAGCCCAGAAAATAAAAACAGGACGCTGACTCTCAACATCCACAAAGCTAATAATACCTTAAAAAGCATCCCACAGGTGAATCGAGTCACAAGTGATCATCCACTAACACAAGAACCGGAGTGTTTTCATAGGAACAGACTACGATTTGGGGCTTGTTAAGTTTGCTAACCTACTTTTTAAGCACACAGTTTAAACTTTGGGAACACGGATGGGGATCAAGTGCCAGTGAAGTTCTGTACAACTCTATGACTGTAGGAATTCTGTCAGTAAAAGATCCGAAAAGCAGTTATTAACATACCATGGCCTTTCAGAGGATCTTGTGTGATGATTTTTTTCCCCTTGCGGGAAATCAACGCATAACTGGTTTTATTACGCTGGTTATTAATTAGATGCAAAAGCCCTTCCTGCCTTCCTAAAGTGCTGAGTTTTCAACTGGTGAGTTTTCTTGGCCTTGTCCACCTGCGCAGTAGGCATTGTAAGCAAACATATATAATACTGTACAGGGCTGGACAATATATCAATAATGTATTGCATTGCAATCTGAGCGTTTGTATGGTCAGCCATTTGAATGATCAACTTGTTTTTACCTCAGATGAATACAATAATGAAGAGTCTGTATAATGTAGCATGATACATTGAACTAGCTTTAAAAAAACAACAAGTGTGCACAGGAGTGCATGAGCGTCTCTGGCTCCTCAGCATCGCCCAGCCATAATATTGTAGTATTATTATTCAGATTGAACAGATAGGATTCCACATTTGCTATTCATACAGTATCTTAAGACCAGACATATATATGCATCAGGACTGGGATCCTACAAGGCGATCAAATTCATCAGAAAATGTGCTAGTGGGATTAATGTTTCCCATTCCAAGAGTCAAAACAACACCAGCAGCAGCAACAACAACAACAAACTCCCCCTCCTCCAACCTAGTTTAAGTCACACCCTCTTTGGGATTAAATCTGAATGCACTTGCAGATAAAAGACAGTAGTAAAAAACTATTTTCATTATTATGGTCAGGACAACCAAAATAATAATAAAAAAAAAAAACTCAAAACAGCCAATTACTACAGCTCACAACACACTTTATTATTCTCTAAAAACAATCAGGAACCAGAATTTGGAGACATTTTTCGAAATGAGGCTGGACAAACTCCCAGAACAGCTACAACGGCTTTTTGACTGCTGCATTAAGGAATTAAACAAACAGCCTTATGGGGGTCATGTAAGGAGCAGAGAGAGGATGGGGAGAGGGGAAAAAAATAGCCATTTGCATGGTGTAGACACCCCATCATGCTCCAGGAGGGGATTAGTGCCATATGGTCAGGGATAGCAGGACAGGCTGAGTAAATAACATGTTTTCATTCAGTTCTCCAGACAAAACAAACCACCCAGCCTGAGCAGGAGAGGTTCCATATTGGCATTTGGAGGAATTCTCCAGTCTTGATTGGAATCACAGACTGATAGCTGATCTCCTCTGCCATCTATCATCTGTCATATATCTCCTAACCGACCTACGTACCCGGCGAGTGAGAAATAAGTAGGAGGCTGAAGTGACGTGTGTGTAGAATTAGAAATAGAAATGCTCTGCTG
>JAOUQZ010000039.1:4773881-4783727 GCA_028564935.1 Neosilurus hyrtlii
ATGATAGTGATGGAGTGTGCCACCTAACAGTGTGCCAGCCCAAAAACTCCTAGAGGCATCCAGCCAAGTTAAGATCTGGTTGCTGTGACGATCCTAGCATATGATTTATGTCATCTTTTTTTCCCCACCCTGAGACTTTATGCTCTGTGGATAGGGGCAAAGTCATACAGGAAGAGACCACTCCCACCAGGATTGAACACTTGGCTCTGATATTCGTCCACTTAGACATCACAAAAGTATCTTATCAATACTGTCTTTTGAGAGTGATGTTGTTACTGATGCACATAGATCTACATTCCGGGTGTCAAACTCATTTTTACTGACGGTCACATCACTAAATTTAAACATGATCAAGAGCAGAATAAATCACTGAACATCTACTCTAAAAGGGCAACCATGAAATCTGCATGGCAAAATGATTCGTTTAGGCTTTTGTCCTCTTTTCCTTTATTCACTTGCATTGTCTGATGACGCGTAACAGCGACAAGCTAGCATGCAATCTTTCTTGAGTCATAAATGACTAGCTGCTAATTTGAAATAGGCGGCTGGCACCTAGTGGAAGGGTGATGAATTAGGCTTCATAGTAACAGTCGATGCAAACATCCACATAATATGAGTTGGATTTGGCCCGCGGGCCTCGAGTTTGACACCTGTGTTCTAGATGAAGATACTCACTGGATAGCAATCTGAAACACGAGCCAGCTGAGCGGTCCTGGTGCCATCGATACGCAGCAAACTCTCACTTAGATCTTTTTCTCATGCCATCCTGGTCTAAAATCTTGTCTAATATAAATCAAACAGGGCTGTTTACATTTTTTTTTGATAGATCTGGCTATTTCATATGTGAAAATGTTCATCTGAATTGATATACAACAACTATTTATTTGTAATAACATGAACAGTCAAACAGTCAAAGAGGATTTTAAAATCAATTGTTTCCTGTAACGATATGCTGATGTTTCATCAGTTTTATAGCCACCCAACGATGTGATACCCTGTTGATTTTTGTCATCAAAATTTTTATTTTAATTTTAATACAGTATTTGGCAAAATATAAGCAACTTTATGAACAAATGAGGAATGGCAACAAATCATTCCTTTCATGAATGATTTGTTGCCATTGAATGATCAACAAATGATCATCTTCCATGATGGAAGAGTGGTGATTTGCTGAAATAAACTTGACATCTATGGAAAATTAGACATGGCATTGAAATAAAGCCAATAATTTAGCATGATTTTACAATGTTGTCATCTGATTTTGCAAAAAAAAAAAAAAAACCAAAACCCCAACAACAACAACAACAATTTTTTTCCAAGGCTTCAGTTTCTTTATTATACTTAATTTTTTCAGGGTTTTGCTTTTTTAACCCCTAAATGAATAAGCAAATTAAATATTTAAAATTCACAGGTGTATTATACTTTCAAACACCAGATAGCATTCATTTTTACTGTAGATTCAGAGGCTCCTCACTCCTTGCTCACAACCCACCCACTTCACGGGTGATGGAGGTAAACTGCACAGGGACTTGTAATTCAATATGAGTCAAGAATTGAATTAAAGAACATCACTGAGATTCCTTCTACTCCCTTTTTCTCTCCTGACATGACCAGGAACTGTACGAGTTGAGTCCCCTGAGGGCTGAGGAGCTCTAAAGTGTGTTACTCAAGCAGACTAACTGAGGCATATATTAGATTATGGAACATCTAATGCATGAGCTGCAGTCAAGTCACATGCAACACACTTAGAAGCAAGCATTTATATAACCAGACCCAAGACGTCATCCTTGACCTCTGAGAAAACAGGGGCAGGGCTTGCAGACAGTGTCATTATACACCCAAACATATATACACATTAGTCAATCACTCCATGTTGATTGGCTGACCCACTGGCTTCATTAGAGGTAAAAAGGGAGTCCTAAGGTATCTTTTCCAGTGCTGTTAAAATGTCATGCTCCAAAACAAAACAGGTTGGCTGAAGGTTATACGATCTGATGTGGTGCATACTCTGAAAAGTCAAACAATCTGTTTTTTTAAATGTCTTATCTTAGGGCACTCACTCACTCACTCATTTGCCGAACCATGCAATCCTATTAGGGTCATAAAGAGGCTGGAGCCTATCTCAGCCAACTCTGGCAAAGAAAGGATACACCCTGAACAGCCCACCAGATCATCACAGGGCCAACACATACACAACCATTCATACGGACACTTTAAAAGACCAAGGGTCAATTTGGAACCGCCAGTCAGTCTAATGGGCATATCTTTGGACTGCGGAAACCGGAGTACCCGGAGGAAACCCACACAAGCACAAGGAGAACAAGCAAACTACACACAGAAACATCAGGGCCCAGAACTCGAACCCAGGACCTTCTTGCTGTGAGGCGGACGTGCTAACCACAAAAGCATGTAAATGAGAAACCACAATAAACTGTACCTTCATGACAAGGTGCAACCCTAGCACACAGTATGTACGGTATCCATTTAAGGGAAAACTTCACATTACAGCTTTAAAGCTGTATAAAATACTTAAAAAGGTACATGATGGAAATTAAGCATTGATTATTGAGCCTAAACCATTTTAAACCTACATTAAAATCACTGATTCTGTAATATAAATACTCGAGATACAAATAATGTCACAGCACAGTGGATGCATTATTATTATTATTATTATTTATTTCTGAGAGCACTGACAACAACCAAGACGCCCCATGTTCAAGCTTTTTGACTTCAGTTAATAATTAAGTCTCTTCCTGGTTCCTGTGTGACTGATTGTGAAGTGCTGTCACTACAGACTGGTGCAGCATCCCAGCTTAGGTCATGCTGTGTATATCCGAGCAGTGCTGTAGGAAAGACATGCTGTTTGAACTCTTGCCCTTAAAAAGAATTCAGATGAGCTGAGGGATGAACAAACTCAACTGGGATTAGATATGTTTCAAATGCAAACTAGGGGGCAGTCGTACTTTGTTTAATGATGTTTTTTTTATGAGCAGCGGTAAAAAAAACAAGGCGGCACAAGGCACTGGAAGCAAAGAGGCTCCCCCAGGACTGGAGCTGGAGCCACGGTCCTGTGATGATTTCAGAGAACCAGACAGACCTGATTGTGTGGTGCTGAACAGAACAAATGGCCCAGATCGCATGGCAACCCAAAAACATTACAAAAAAAAAAAAAAAAAAAAAATTCAAATGGAAGCCTGGGTCTTAATTTTCACACAACCAAGGGGACGCTGTCTCACTCCGTGTACATGTGGGTGGGTGATTGTTCTTGCTGCTTTCTCGTGAAAGGACACTTTAACACTGCATGAAATTAATATATTACATAACTCTGTGGTGTAACGTTCAAGCGGAAGCACTATATACACTTTCCACACTTTCTGCAGTTTTATTGCAGTACACGACCAATCAGAAAACACGGCTGTGGGCGAATAGTGCTGGTTGTTTTATTTACGACACATTTAACACACACAGGTGACAGAAAGTATGAGGTGTCTACAGGTCTTATAAAGCATGCAGGTGTTTGATTGCAGAGATCACATACTACTGAGTGGCTTGTTTTAAAGTACAGGGTTTCCATGGAGAGGAGTTTGGCATACGTTAGCACATTTGCGCAACTTTAACAATCCGAGTGGATAAACAACAGAGTGTCAGTGACTTGACAGACACAAGTATGTGGGTTTAGTCATGTAAAGGCTGTGCATTAATGATTAAAGCCTCAATCAGCAACGGCCAAGAGGGCCGCTATGGGGAAGTTTCAAGTCTACAAACAAAGTGTGTAATGAAATCTGCTGATGCTTATGTAGCGCTGTATTGTCGAGATGCTTTACAAAAGTCTTCTGAGACATTAATGAGTTCCAAGATACATTTGAGCCCAGCTTGGGACAAAAGGACAAGGTCAGAAAGATTCTGTGTAACGTTTCTAAGATAACTTACCTAGCTAGAGCTGAAACGTTTCCTAAGGTGTAAAATACTGCAAACAGCTTTATTCCATTGTGCACGAAGAGAAGTGCAGTGCCCTGTTTAATCCAAAAACAAATGGGTGTTATTTGGTAAACTCCAGGTACCAATGCATGAAATATTACAACACAACAGTTTAAAAATTACACCAACAATACAGAGTAACTGACATTTCTGATATGAAATACTATAAAATGTCTTCAGTAAATCTCCTGAAGTGATGAATCGATAGTGAATTTGGATACGTGCTGCCATCTAGTGGTGTCCTAGTTTTATTTTTAATTGAAACAATGCGTACTGCTGGTTTTATTTCTCAAAAACATACGGAACTTATATACATAATTACACAGTTCTGAAACTGGAGACTCCTTACAACAGGGGTGCCCAATCCTGCTCCTGGAGATCTACCTTCCCAAAGACCTTCACACCAACACTTATCATGCCCACCTGACCATCTACTCATCTAATCGAGGCTGAAGACTTTGAAATGAAGACTTAAGACCTGATTCGATGTGTCACATTGGCCACATTAGGGTTAGAGATAAAGTCTTCAGGAAGATAGATCTCCAGGAGCAGTATTTGGCAACCCTGCCTTACAAGAACCACATCAACAATTATATATATTTCACTGTCATTTATCAGATTTATTGTTGGGTTTAAGTCGAACATTTGCGATATAAATGCATGAACAAGCTGTTATTATTATTATGAAAATGATAAGATAAAAAAATACCCCCAGCTCTGAGGCTAACACCAACCACCACATGATTCTGGTGGGTAAGAAGCTGACTTACATGAATGTTGAGTCTCAAATAGGCATGGATTTGAAAATGAGAACAGTTTCACAGTCTCTTAAGCAAGAGTGAGGCCTGGGGGATCAGTGGGTCGCCCACCTCTGATCAGAGGGCATTAAAATCCTTTTTAAATTTTATTTTAAGGATAACACCCGCATTGGTGTGTATTATTACACTACACTCAATAAAAGTCTCATACATTTTCTGTCAGATTTGCTGAGATAGAAATTTAGTCAACATTAAAAAGATTTGACACTTAGTGTTTTATAATAATAATAATAATAATACTATGTGGCCTGCTTAATGGGAAAATTCACTTCCATTACAGAAAACCAGGAGCTGATGGACAGTGTTGCATGTTCTTGTGAGAGCTCACACAGCAGGGTGGTTAACATGGTGTGAAATGTCAGCTATCTGTTATCAGCATGCCCCAAACCAAGTGTGGACTGTGTTTCTGGTTGGGGGTTGGGTTCTTTACTTATAGATCACAAATCACTTGTTTTGGGTGGAAACTCGAGGTCTTGTGTGTGTGTGTGTGTGTGTGTGTGTGTGTAAACATATGGCGTTTTAAGGTAACTACCATGCACTACTGAAACAAGTATGTGTGCGCATAAATGTTTCAAAAACATTATTAGAACAGATTAGAAGCTAGCTGTTACTTCAAAAGCTTGTACATATGAACACTACTGTACCAGGCAGGAACCTGATGTTTGAAAGCACCAGCACTTTTTTAAATCCTTTGTAAACACATTGGTGGTAGGATGTCATATATCTGATTCAGAATACATAGTGGTCTAAGTGTTAGCTAGGTCCAACACACATGGATAGATTTTACTTCACATTAAGCAACTCAATACATTGTCTGTATACCTCGAGAGAAAGCGAGGCTGCATCTTTCGTGTTCAAAGCCGGATTCACAGAGGAAGCGACGAGCCACAATGGATTCACTTTGCCACTAAACTGCACGCAAAATCACCTATTTTACACCACAGTCAATATAAGCGAATAGAAAAACTTTTATGGAAACTCAGCATCTGTTATCAACAGTGTCTTAAGCTCTGATTGGTTATCTCTCCAATATCTTACAAGAAAGTTCATGTCAGTAGAAGTTCCACATACATGCTTCGCATGTAGTCACTCATTTCGTTGGCGATTTTTGACTTTGCACGGTCGCTTGTCACTTATTGTTTCCTGTGTGGATCCGGCTTAAGTCAGGATGAGAACTTAATATATAGTAAATATAGTAAACATTACTCATTTTTTAATTCCTGGGGGCCGCCAATTGAATTTCTTCTTCTTATTATATTATTTAAAACTGAACCTTTCTGTCTTATTATGTGGTGGCGCTTAAGAGCAATCACATATTACTATTCACACTAGAAATATGGGGCTCTTAATTTTTCTTTTTCTTTTTATTCTTCTTCTTCCGTCGCACTTAACTGCAAAGTACACCCGCGCAACATATATATCAAAACGTGTGTCTTGGCACCACTGAAGTCAACATTTCGATGGTCAAAACGGCTACAGTTAAAGCATATATGCTTTGATTCTTTGATTTATCACCACCTTTTTTGCCACGGCTACAGAAATTTTCTGTTCTGCAGTTCAGCACACCAGTTTTCACGTATTTTCCAGCAGCAGTTACAGCCACATCTCAAAATTTCTTCAGAAACTTTTCTAGTTATTCACTTCTTATTCCTCTTTTTTTAAGATTATTACAATTAAAAGGTTTGCTTTTCTGTCTTCTTAATTGTTGCTTGTTACTTAATTCTCTTCAACATCAATAACAACAACAATAATGATGATAATAGTAGTAAATTACTATTCACTCATATGTTGTTATAGTTGTATTTAATACCATACTACATTTATGTTGTATTTGTTGGGACAGTTGTGTGAACTTAAAAAATTGTGTGAAACTCTAAGTGTCTGTGCTATGGCTCACCTGGATAAATATCCCAGCGTGGTGTATGTTTTCATTTGAACGTAGAAATGCCATGGCACTATATGTCTTCATACAATGAAGAATTTTATTAGGAATTTACAAAATACACTCTGTACTTCTTTGTTACTTTACTGTATCTGTTACTGGTTTTCCAAATTACTTAAATACGAAAACGAAACAGATCATGCCATTCCCATAATGTGAGATAGTGAATAGAAGGGAGATGGGATGGAAATTGGTAGGAAATGGCTTCCTGAAAGATTGCTTCATTGATTATGTTATTTTTAGAATAAGGTGGCAGTAAACTGGTGGTTGTATTTTAACCTCCGTCTTCATTTTTGGCTGCCATTTCACCTTAGCACTGTACTAACCTGCATTCGAATAAGAAAGTGGGGAACTACTAACCAATATGGAGCACAGGATCCCAGAAGCGAAGCATATGAAGAACCATTTGATCCTTGTGCCATAACTGAGCGTGGAGGCATCCAGGACCTGAGGAAAACAATGAGAGGATGTAACAAAGTTATTTCAGTAGGGGAAAAAAGCTGAGACTAAATCAAGATTAATTAGAAATAAAAACAGAATCAAACGTAAAAGGAACTTTTACTTTGATTTACATTCAACTCAATTCCTGACAGCACCCTCGGGAGCTTAGGATCTTTAATTAGTGATGAATAGCACTGCAATTACTGAGCACACAACCTTAGAATTTCCTTTCCCTTTCTCCACTGCAGCACATGGAAATCCTTCTGAATTGCATAAAATGGAAAGGTTGTGCTGTGCAGGACCAGCCACAAGATAGTGGTGAATTACCATCCATTTTCTTGGACATGATGAAAACGTCATTATTTGCCCCAAAGTTCATCATCTGCAGTGAATATTACTTCATATTAAACTAGATTAAAACACCCATCATGGGTCTACTACATTAAACAGCGGTCTGAATAAGCTCCATTCCTGTGGTTTGAGCTTGAGGTCACATGACTATGGCATGACCAATTGATCCTCTCTCTCTCTCAAAGAAAAAAGCTAATGGTATTTATAGCTTTACATCAAAAAAATCTCACTATACAAGAGTTCAGAATTAAACAAGTAGACATGCAGTTTGTTTTGTTTTTAACAGACTTTGGGTCATCCCCCAAAAATCTCAATAAGACCATGTTTTACTCTTGGTTTGCATTTTCTTTTTTAGCCGGATTACGCAAAAAGATATGTGCGAATTTCCATGGAATTTTTTTTTTTTACCATTGGTGGAGCTTTGGACAAGGAAACCTCCAATAGTCTCCATTTTTGACATTGTAGTTCATAAGACGAATTACGCTTGGCAGAGGTTTGTTTCGTTTTTTTCTTTACCACCTTTTTAATCTAAAGATTAACAGCATTTTGCTCTTAGCTGTTTGAACACACCCATAAATAACTACTGTGATGTCACAGGACTCAAACGTGTATATCATGCAGAATCGACCATGCATTCAAAATACAACAGTGCACTCAAACACACCATGCAAAGCCAGCACCATGAACCTCAGAATAATTAAAGGAACATGCAACAAGATTAGGAGGCATATACATTAGGCCATCTGGCGTGTATATGTTGGCCCTGCGATGGACTGGCAAGCTGTCCAGGCAGGGTCTGCCCCACCTTCACTCAGTCTCGGCTGAGACAGGCTCTAGCAGTTCGGGAAATAGATGAATGAGTGTTGATTTAATGATTTTACAGATCTAAGGCTGGGGCAATGGTGGCCTGACATGGTGGACAATTACTGTTTCCAAGGTCGGGGGTTCAAGCCCCACTTCTCACCGGGTTGTCACTGCTGTCCCCCCAGTGCAGCTAACTGGGTTATCAATATAAAGGCCAGCCATGTCTATCAGTGTCTGTGGTGAGAGGCATGTAAAGAACCATTGCTGATTTTGGTAAAGAGTAGGCTGCATAGCCGTCAGCGTGTTTCTGCCCTGTGATGGCCTGGCGAGCTGTCCAGGGTGTACTCTGCCCTCGCCCAGAGTCGGCTGAAATGGGCGCTGATTAGGATTAAGCGGTTCAGAAAATGGATAGATGGAGATCTAACGCTCAGATAATAATAAACCTGTTTTGATTAGAGAGCTCAAGGTTTCATGTGATTTTTTCCCCCCAAAACCCTTAAACAAAGAGGAACCTTACCTTTTATTATCCATCCTCTGAGAGCAGGGAATATTTAGTGGAACAAACACGTAGTTAACATGATTATGGATTTCCAATAAGCTAAGATTTCTATAAATATAATATATAAACAAGAATATAACTTAAAAAAGGGAGTCAGAAAGGATTTATTTATGCTCCTAGCTTATATCCTTCATATGCAACACTTATAAACACATACAATCCTATTATCATTCATTATTTCTAATTAAACAGCTTTTAGTGTCACTGTGTGTAAACTTACAGCTCGCATAGTAAACAAACCCACTCACTGCCCAACTGAACTAGAAACATCCAGAGCTGTATACCACACAACCGCCTACTCCCTACATAATCACACTTCATTGGGGAGAACGTAATGACGCTTATAGGCTCGGTAGTGTACTACCTGTTCTCGAGAGATTCATTTGAGACTCAACCCTAAAGTAACAAGCGGAAATAGTAATTAAAGCCTGCTAACTTTTAGCTTAGACGGCGACAGTTCTTCCTACAAGAACAAATTGTACAAACTTTGCTTAATAATTATGTTAACGAAGCTAAAAGGAAGCAGTAATGAGCTTGCACGGTGCATGCTAACTGTCTTAGCCACCATTAAACTGGCTCTTTAAGTCGCTACGCCACAAACAACACCTCTGGAAAAGAAGACATGACACTATGGTTACATTCCAGTGGATTATATTTGATAGTGTACCTGTGCCGTCAGCCCAAGCTCCTCGTTATCTTCACGGCCATTTAAAACTCGCCGAAGCTTGTCCATGGTTGACGTGTTTTGTTAGAAAACAATATTCTGACACTTCCTGAAACTTCCGGCCCTGAGATACTGAAGCCGAGGCGCGTCACTGGCCGAATCTCAAACCGCACACTACGTCCTGTATAGGTCCCCTAGATGTTCGCTAGGAAACAATGACGTCTACACTCGTGCACTGTAGTGCACTGTGTACACACCGTTTGGAGTTCAGCCTCATATATATATA
>JAOUQZ010000039.1:4795186-4809181 GCA_028564935.1 Neosilurus hyrtlii
GGCAGCCTTGGCGGAGTCCAACCCCCACCGGAAACGAATTCGACATGTTGTTACCAATGCGGACCAAGCTCTGGCTCTGGCAATACAGAGACCGAACGGCCCGTAGCAACGAAAGCCTTCTCCAAGTCCGCAAAGCACATGTGGACTGGTTGGGTAAACTCCCATGCCCCCTTCAGGATCCTGCAGAGTGTGTAGAGCTGGTCAAGAGTGCTACGGCCGGGACGTAAACCACATTGTTCCTCCTGAATCCGAGGTTCAACTATCGGCTGGATCCTTTTCTCCAGTACTTCTGAATAGACTTTCCCGGGTAGGCTGAGGAGTGTGATTCCATGATAGTTGGAACACACCCTCTGGTCCTCTTTCTTAAAAAGGGGAACTACTATCCCGGTTTGCCAATCCAGAGGTGAAGCCGCTGATGACCACATGATGTTGTAGAGACTTGTCAACCAAGACAGTCCTACCACATCCAGAGCCTTGAGGTATTCAGGGTGGATCTTATCCACCCCCGGAGCCCGGCCACCAAGGAGCTTTTTAACTACCCAGAGATAGGCAGACCCCCCTTTGAACCCCCAGGGTCTTCCTCTTCCACAGAGGGCGTGTTGGTGGGATTGAGAAAGTCCTCAAAGTATTCCTTCCACCTCCTGACAACATCCCCAGTTGAGGTGAGCAGCTCTCCACTTCCACTGTAAACAGTGTTTGTGGAGTACTGCTTCCCTCTCCTGAAGTGCCGGATGGTGGTCCAGAACCTTTTCGAGGCCAACCGATCGTCTTTTTTCAGGCCCTCACTGAACTCCTCCCACACACGAGATTTTGCATCAGCAACAGCCCGGGCTGCAGCATGTTTTGCCTGTCAGTACCCGTCTGCTGCCTCGGGAGTTCCACCGGCCAAAAGGACCTAATAGGCCTCCTTCTTCAGCTTGACAGCTCCCTTCACTGCAGGTGTCCACCACCTGGTTCGGGGGTTGCCTCCATGACAGGCACCGATGACCTTCCGGCCACAGCTCTGGGCTGCTGCCTCAATAATGGAGTCACAGAACATGGCCCATTCAGACTCTATGTCCCCGGCCTGCATTGGGATGTGGTGGCAGCTCTGCTGGAGGTGGGAGTTGAACGCCCTTCTGACAGGAGACTCTGCCAAATGTTCCCAGGAGACCCTAACTACACACTTGGGTCAACAACAACAACAACAACAGAAGTAAAAACCAATTAAGTCAGTTTTGAACATTTCCAGCCCCTGGGCCGATATTAAGAATGATGGAATGATCAGTGCGCCTTTTAGTCTGGGCAACCCAATGACACTCTGACGAGTTTAGCTTATCAGAGTTTTTGTATCTTCTCCCCAAGTTTGACAGTTCCTACACTATGCTCCTTGATGGCCATGATTGACAATTTCTTGACCTTTCCCCTCCCAATTACCTAAAGGGATGTGGACAATGACTGGTCAGGATCAAACTTGTAATGTTGCCAGTCTCCTGACCAAGACCTGGCAAGAAATGATGGCACTATATTGTCTAATCTGTCAAGCCAATTCCTATCCACCAACCTACTATCCCCTATCATATAACAGGGCCAAGACATGTAAGGCCAGTTTTATAAACTGCTACTCATCCTCTGTCACAGGACAGGAAAACACCATCTACCCTCTTCCACATACATGGAATCAAAGATGCCTAGGATTGAAAGGTGAACCTTGTGATTGATAAAGGAAAAGGACTGTGCTGACCCTCCCACCCAGACAGCGTGGCCTACTTTGCTCCCTTGGCTCCAGGCTATGGATCGCTCTGACACTGATGGAAGATCAAGACTTGAAAGTTGATGATGCTTTTCTGTTATGCCAGTCAGGAGACATTTTATCATCATTTGAAGTTTTCAAGAGAGCCACTTACATTCCAGTCAATGGTTACGAAGAAGTGGTGCCTTTTGATTTCTTCCACTCCATCAGGTCCGGCACCTATGGATGAGCCAGAGGGGCTGGGTTACTATTACAATCATTTCCAATACTGTCTATGAGTATTATATAAGTGCCTTACACTTTTTCCATTTGCATCTCCAAAGTCCAGTTTAATACTTTTGGTACACAGGTAACTGATTCTATGATTCAACAGATCATATTAAGCATTAAAGTTTGTACCCGATCCTGTCAACTCTTTTCACATCCCTCCTACAAGAATCCTCTGGGTGATGCATTGGGTTGCCTGGAAAGTCCAGTTTTCTTGCTTTGCTGATAGACTCTCTCTTCCAAGTAGAAGTCGCAAGGCTCAGGCCTGTCCAGCTGTGCACAGCACGCTACCTCTATTGCATGTTTTTTTTTCTAGTCGATGAATTATGCAGAGTGATCGCAGCCGCATTCAATCACAGCTCACACAAATGGCTTGCCTCTGAGCCTCAACGTGACTCTACTCAGACTTAAATAAGATCCACTTTTACCAAATCTGCACTGGACCTCGTAAATATGAGAAACAGGATGCCCTACCAAACTGCCTTTTACCATCAGTTGCTAACCTAATTTAAGGACACAATTTGCACTGATGACATTAAAACAAATCACAGATGTGAGTTTTTTGAGCATTGATATATGCAAAAAGAAATTTTAACTGACAGAAATTTTACCCAGCAACAGTGTTTTGTGTACTGGTTTAATAATAATTCCCCATATTCAAGCTAAAAATTCACTTCCGTGTAGCTCAGTACAGCGAACATCAATCATAGTTGAACGCACACCCTGCTCCCTCTGTAAAATCTGTAATGCATTAGTTTTTTTCAGTATGCATCTTCTCTTAAGCTGGATCAACTTATGCCATGTTGTCTGCAAAGACAATTGTTTCCTCGGTCTGCTTTTGCAAAGCTGTAAATCTGCTACAGTGGTGTGTAGGTTTCTTTCAACCAGCTGTCATAAAAAAATCTCAGCCGGAACTTGGTAATTACAGAGCAGAAGAACAAAATTCAGAATCATTTAAATATTAATCCATTAGAAGGGATTACAAGGAATTGTGTTGCAGAGTGCGGTCAAA
Source organism: Neosilurus hyrtlii (assembly GCA_028564935.1). Taxonomy (NCBI): domain Eukaryota; kingdom Metazoa; phylum Chordata; class Actinopteri; order Siluriformes; family Plotosidae; genus Neosilurus; species Neosilurus hyrtlii. The sequence continues at coordinate 4,798,198 of JAOUQZ010000039.1, forward strand.
TATAAAAAAAAGGTTCAATGACATAAGACGAAAATCAGCAGCAGCTTATGCTCTCAGTATACTTCATGCAGAGATGCTTCCACAAACAATATGATGTAATTGCAGAGCAAACGGACACCGTGTGGAGGCTGTGTCATGCACAACGGCAGTTGAGCCAACTCTGCAGATGAACGCTTGATATGAGCTGAGATTGTCTCACAGATGGGTATGAATGTATATCATCTAAAACACGATGTAAATTACCATGCCATGACCAGATAAAAAACCATTTTCAAGTTACAGGCTGTAGGATTGTTTTGATAAATAAATTCATGTCATGTACCAGTTGTGTGCAGCGTCATCATGTCTCGACTTCAAGTCCAACTGCATTATGACTAGAAACTAGACAGTATGTTGAAAAGCCACTATGGTACTACAAGGGAAAATGGATTTATTTACTGAACAGCAAAGCTATTGGTTCTCTATTTTGGTGGGAAGCTACTAAATGATGGTCAAATTATAGTGGCAATCCATACTTGCCCACACAGGCAACTGCTGTTGGCATTGAGTGCTAAAAGCATAATACTGCTGTAATGGATGTCGTTTTCAGTTATACTGGGTACTAAAAGTTTCAAATGTCTTTAGTGCTATCAAGCTGCACAGCCATGTATTCAAAGGTGTGGTGCACGTTTTCGATATATTACCTAATCTGTTGGTTGGATTCCTTTTAAAAAGTGCTCGCAGTAAACTTTGCACTTCTGGGCTTAAGAATTGTGGCATACCAAGCTTTGCCCTGAAAATAGATACAAATATTAATCACACGTTTTCCCAGAAAACAAAGTTACATTTCATGTACATTTCATAATTAAAACAAAACACTAGTTTACACTATGATAGGCTAATGTGATATAAATATTTCATGTGATTACACTTCCTTAATGTCCAAGTCATGTTTATTCTATGTACACAATAGCACAACTTCTTCACAGTAGGGGTATGCTAGTATAAGTTTTCAGTTCAAAATAAATCAAAAGATCTGTCTTTGTCTTTAATAAAATAAGAAATGAACTATATAAATAAAACAGAATCTATCAGTGTAGATGTTTCATTATTAAGTGACGCCACCTAGAAGCCTCACCCTGCCTTCATCCGCTAGACATGTTAAACTGTATTAAACTGAAATGCCAGATCTTACTTGAGAATAAGTGCCATGGTCTCCTTGCGGTCTTTGCCTTGAAATGGCAGAGATCCAGTCAGCATTTCGAACTGCAGGACAACAATAAAAGTGTTGGTAGTCGTGGGTGTCAGTTGGATGTTACAATAACATAAACAGCACTTTCAGAGCATCAGCTCTCACAGGTGGTGCCTGCAGCCTGTATTCGGAGTTGTGTAATTAAAAATCTTTTCCCTGAGATATTAGGACATGAGCCAGTGCTCATGCTGGAGCTGTTACTAAATATATACATTTGCTGGTCGATGCCATCTTCAAAAAGGAGGCCAGAGAATAACATAAGGCATTTTAAATGGCAATATGGATACTCTGTATGTGCAAAATACTTGCTAAAATGTCCTGTCTAATGTATTATCTAATACAAGTATGATCTTCTAGATGAGGTTAGAGAGGCGAGTTTTTTTTTAGAGAAACTGAAGAGCCTTAAATGGTATTTGTACTTTGTTAGAGCATCTATAATTTCATAATAAATAATAATTTTTTTTTTTTAAATGCTGTCATTGCATTTGAGAGCTGATCATTTAAAAAAAAAATTTTTGGCTGGCAAGAGACTGCACCAAATGACATTTAACTCAACAATGACTCATCAAGTCATGTAACCTTGGGAAACTAAGAATTCTTAAAGTACAGTCACTGATTGGTGTTGATCGTACAGTATTATTAATATGTGTATAAATATTTATTACCCCTCTGCTTTTAAAGCCCATGCTATCCATCTTTAAAGCCAATATTCCTGTTTAGGGTAAATAAATAGGTATAATAGGCCAAATCCAATAATAGGTCATTTCCTGGGGTGGTGTTTATCATCTAACTGTTACATGCCCCAATGCTGACAGCCATTGTAGTGTAAGCAGGCGTATAGTGACATGATTTTCTCAGTCTGTGTATGGTTACACGCAACAGACCCCTGAATCCAGTTCTATAAATGTGGAAATCATTAGCATGGTTTACCCATATGGTTTTTCAGAACAGCAAAAATACAAACACATGATATGATATTTGGTGACACACAGTAGAAAATAGTCAATATTTCTTTTCTCTCCACCATCAGTTCTCTTGGCACAACAGGCAATCCTTGCTCCTGGCATCAACTTTAACCAATCATTCCTCTACATTTTCCCTCTTATTTCTCTGTACTAAGTAGCACAGACAGACAGCTTTGTGAGAAAGCAGGATTTGGGGATCAGGTACGCTTTGTCGGGGATCTGTCCGAGTGAAAGATATGTGCTGTGTGTGAGCATCGTCTGTGTTCACACGTCTTCAAAACAAGTGAGCGTCACCAATCCTTTTTTCATTGTAAATAGTCAGTGTCTGAGGAAATCTGTGGCTTTTTCCTTCCTTTGTGTCTTCCATAATATCTCTCTATGCAACATTTACTGCCTCTGTAGCATCACAATGATCACACACGCTGCTGCTACGCCTACAGCTCTTTGTCTGTTGATGATTAAAGCTTCTAGAACTCAAAGACACTTACCATCAGCACGCCAAAGGACCACCAGTCTGCGCTTTGTGTGTGTCCTCTCCTATTGACTACCTCTGGGGCCATGTACTCAATAGTCCCACAGAACGAGTACGCTCTCTTATCATGATCGATTGCTTCTTTACTCAGACCAAAATCTGAAACAGCGAGCCAGACATTTCTCTTTAACAAGTTCTTTGATGATTACAGAGTGGAAATGAAATACAGGATCTTACCGGTGATCTTTATGTGCCCCTCCTCATCAAGAAGAATGCTGAAAAAAATGTTGATACAAATTCACTCAATGATTTAAAAGACGTAGTTCAATTAACATGCTAATTCGTCTAATCAGGTCAACAGAGCAACTGTTTCCCGACATGACTGAAAACGTGTTTGTCCTTAGAAGTAGCAGTTCAGTGTCTTACGGTTTGCCTTTAGCGACCTGCCATTAATCATGTGCACGGTGCGGTTCTTTAAGGAGCCCTGTAGTATGCTGAGTAAACCGCCTCGTACCTTAGTTCCCTTGAGGAAAAATGAGCATGAGGATTAGCTTTGTTTATTCTTCCTCGAGAGTATAAGACAGAGTGGCGTGCAACACTCAGACAACTGTGAGACCAAATTAAAAAAAAAGTGTTTGCACAAGCAGAAGTAGATATCAGCTGTCTATGAAGAGAAAGAGCTTCGACCGTGCCTCTAAATTCGGCTCAAGCACAGCTTGCTGTGTTAATCACACCTGAGCACCTGGATGGATTGTTTTTTTTTTTTTTAGATCAAAGCAAGTTGTCATATCACCTCGGCTGAACTGCAGGATTGCCACGGAATTATTCTGAGCTTTTTATTCAAGGGGCATTTAATCAAGATCAGCCTATAATAGCTGGTGTTAAAAACTTAAAATGAATGAATCACGCAGCTTAAGAATTTTTGGCAGTTGTACCTGGTGAAAATGAGAAATTTTTAGCTATAATTTGCTTGATCACTCACTGAAAATTAAACTTTTCCTTAAAAATCTATTATTGACAACTTTATGGAATTGCTTTTTACCAGCTTGACTGCACTGCGTCCTTTCTTAGATCACTTAATCACACTGAAAAATACACATCAATCATCCAGACACTACCTCTCCACACTCCCAGATACTCTATTGCGGACCTCCGCTTCAGCTCACCTTACAGTTTTTTAATGGGGTTTGATCACTGGTTGTATATAAACTGGACAGCGTACTTCCTTTGGGTCGTTTTCTATAGAAATCAAAGCTTTCCCCCAACATGAGTGAGTAATAAATGATTTGGAGCATCACTGCTATTTTGTTAGCCTCACCCCTTTTTCAGTGCATATGATCAGATTTTCTAATTCTCTTTATTATATCTATCCAGAAAGCTTAAACTGCTGGAAATATTTTATGAATGTGGGCACGTCACTTGAACATAAACATGAACTGGAAATTTGCCGACAGGACATTACCTTCAAAACAAACAGCTTCCTGGTTTAACATGGCAGTCAGCAGTGTAAGATGTTTAAAACTTGGTATATGGGGTGCCTATATGCATTCTAATGTAGTTGGTCATGTATGTGTTCAGTGTCGAATGGATGGCTGTAGAGCACATTTCAGTAGCTGGATGGCTGGATGTGGATAAAGACAAATTATACCCAAACTTAATCAAAGTTTGCATACATCATACATCTTTTGTGCATCAAAATGTGACTTATATGATCCGGTTAAGAACTGAATATAATGTCCTGTTCTCATGACTTGCCCCTTGCAAACTATCAAACAGATTTTAGCAGACTGCAACTTCAAAAATGAATGAAAATATACATATATTATACATACAAGTATAATATACTGATGATGAAAATATACATATGTTCCTGTGTAACAGGAGAGTTTGGAAGGCCTGCCTTTCATTTCACTTTAATTCTGAACTAAAGGTTTCTAGCTTACAAGGTTAAGTGGCTAGTGCAATTTTCACATTTTCTAAGAAATGGCTAATAAATGGCGTAAATGTGCACAAACATGAGCCATCTATTTGTTTATGTCTTAGATGTTTTAAAAAAAAAAGTAAGTGATTTTTTTTCCAGTTAGGAACCAGTTTTGTATCACTGTCCTGACATGATGATGTTGTAATTTCTTGGCAAAGATTTTCATTTAAAATCTAATAGTACTTCAAGGTGACCATTATGTGTCCAGGTTCCCAAATAAATAAATACATAAATAAACATAAATAAACTGTTCTCTAGAGCAATCCTTCTTGTTTGTTGGTAGAATGTTCTATTTGTGTCTCATCTGAGCATAGAATCAAGGATGCAGTTGTATTTCATGAACTCCAGGCACTTACTCTATGCTTGTGTTTTATTTCCTAATCAAAGCAGTTTGTTGGTTTGTAGCCGCCAATGCTAACTGTAGATGTGAAAAGTTGGTGATCCCAATATTCTGACACTAATAAAGAAATAAAGAATAATTTACTTCTATCCTTCCATAGACAAGCTCATTACAGCTCCATTTAATGACTGCCTAGTGGATACGGGCATCTTTATAAAATGACTTCACTGAAATGAAAGGTTAGCTTCCGCTTGTATTTTCACTGAGAGTTTAAACTAATTACCCACGAAGATTTTTTTAGATTTCTTTTCTACCCAGATGTTATAAATAATTCCAGAGCTGACTGCAATAAACAGCTGGTTGGAGTATGATAGGTGAATGACTATACTGCCCTTGCTGTGGGACATGCAGGATGAGGTTAGTTTTATAGCAGAGTATTATTTTCTTTCTTTTTTTTTTGGTCATGCTTACTTTTCTGGCTTGAGGTCACGGTAGATAATTCCCAAGCTGTGAAGATGGTCCAGAGCTAGCGCCAGCTCAGCAAGATAAAACTTCACATCCTCCTCAGTAAACATGACCTGCAGGGTGAAGCAGAAGCAGACCGAGAAGACCGATTTAATCAAACTTTCAAATGCTTCATGCAGCATTTAAACAGGAGAAAAATCAACCATATAAGACCAAGAGCTTACACCTTGTTGCTTTAGCTACATTTTAAGTACTGGGAAAATCATTTAGGTTCTGTGTAGGATGTGTTGGGAGACAGACGCCAGCATCAGGAAGGAAGAAAATTGGTTTGAATAGACTGTAACAAGTTCCAGGCAGGAGTGTGGCAGCTGCTGCTGGCAGATGACTGATTCCAGCACCGGCGATAATTAATTCACATCTCGTGGTTCTCAAGCCTATGCTCAGCGCATCATGATTAAATCAAGCTTCACACATGGCAGAGAGCAAGAGTCTGTCCAATCGCCCTGAGATGTTTTAAAAAGAAACCGAAGCAATGCACTTCTCAGGTGTGCTAATTCTTTCTTCCTGAAGAACTGAACTGTATAATGGATTACACTTCCACTGCAGATGTCGTGCAGAACGTCACTGAAGATGCTTTTGCTCACTACATGCAAAATCACAGAGGGTAGAGGATATAGATATTGACATTATCATCGAATTAAAGAGCTGTGTATATGAGCCCATATGTTCAAGCATTATTAATTTGCTGTGACTGTGCTGTCTGTAGGTGATGACGCTGAGACAAGGTGTGATTGGATGCTTAGCCGAGGGAATGACACTAATTAATCACTGCCTGAAGAAAAGTCTCAGTCTGGTTTGAGAGAACTATTAAAGCAGTGTGTGTGTGTATCATATATCAATAATTACCCATTTCTAGTTTTTCTTTTTTGGCATCTGGGGCCCATTTTGATAGGAATAACACTCAGATACTTCCAGTGCCCCTTGAAGAAGACTCAAATTTCTCTTTGAATTTCACATGACAATTAAGCAAATTACCAATTAGTGAACGTATTTTAGAAGACTTAATTACAGAACTTTATTTTGAATTGAAGCTTGATAACAATGTGCCTCTAGAGAAAACCAATGATCCTGGGCTATAAATCAATAAACTCTCACCACTTTGCCGGCTGCCAAGCATTAAGTCGTGTTATTTATTTTTGGCTACCGCGTACAATTTTTTTCTTTTTGCACATCAACCTTTTGGGGAAGAAAAAGCACAAAGGACAGCCTAGCTCCGGATAAGAATAGCAATGTGCTGTCTAAGAGGCACAACCCTCATTATGGTCTGAAACTCAAAATGTTATATGAGCTTCAAAAATTATTTGTAGCATATTTTATCCTATCTCCAAGGAAACAAGTTATTCTTAGCTTAGCATCTCAATCAATGTGCATAAGACTGAATTGAGTGTCCTCACTAATCGTAACGCATCACTGGGTTCATGGTGTCACTGGTAGGACAACGCTGTCAAGATCAGAGATTCTATAAGAGGAAGGAGATCCATACAGGATTCGGATTAGCATGTACTGCAAAATTAATACAATAAAACCATTTACAAATCCTCTAACCCGTGTCCACTGAAAAAAAAAATGTACTACAGCGATGCTCTGTTAATTTATTACAGTGAACACTGTTAAATATCAGAAATGAAGCCCTGATGCATGATCAAGACAAACAATCACATGAAGATCAATAATCTGTTCAATGGAGATTTGAAGGAAATTTCAGAATGGTGTTTTCTTCTTCGAGCAGATAGATAAGAGATTACTTATGCAATCAGGGGAATGTAAGAGTCCATTAGCAAAAGTTATAACAAAGCACTGGTGATGCTAATTACACCATGGTGGAACAATTAATCGGTGAATAGCTGCAAGACATGCCTTTAATTACCCAGTTTTGTCTGAATAAATCTCCATTAGGAGATCTTCACACAGTTACGGTGCTGGTACAGCAGCTAAAAGATGTGACACTGAACTGACATTTGAAGGTTTATACCGCTGCGCTGAAGTCATTCCTGAAGATATGGATTTATTTTATTGAAAAGCTTGACTGACATTAGTGCCAGCTGTACATTTTACACAACAAGAAAGTCCTCATGATAGAACACACATGAACTTTTTCATATTTTGTGTGAAGTATCAGAGCTGCAGGTCTAATGGTGTCTAAATTACACTGGGTGGAAGTATAACAGGTACAGGGTCTCTAGAATAAGTGCGTCTGCTTGTAGTGTATCAGAGTAAGGCATACAAAAATTTAATTACAGCTTTAAATTGGACTTGGTTACTCAAGAAGCTAAAGCAATGCTTGATAACAACTTTTTTGGGGTACAGAAATATTGTTATTGTAAACAAAATGCACTGGAACCTAAAGTTAGTTTTAGTTTTTAAAGTTTTTTTTTTAAGTTTTTACAGCATATCTTCCTTAAACAATAATATTAACAAAATTTCAAGGCTTATACATGTGAAACATGCACAGATGATGGTAAATATTTCGGTTTAGCTGTATGTCTGTAAATGCTTTGCGGAGAGGACATTTTTGTACACATGACATGACAACACCACTTGCAAAGAATTCATAGCATTAAGAATAAAATCTGACTAAACACATTATCTGAGCAGGTTTCATGCAACATTAGTTGTATATATTATTAACTGCAGTAACAACAGCATCAGTGACGATCATTGTGGTTTTCCAGAGAAGACACTTTTTGACAGACATGCTTATCAAGCTGATGTTGAACTCTGTACAGAAAGTGTTTCACATCCAATCCCAATTATATCTTTCAGCAAGCTATACAGTACTATGCTGCTTTAAAAAAAGCAATTCATATCTGAAAAATAGCATTTCTTTTCTTCACATGTAATGTCTACTTTCCGGAGAAGACATTTTTGACAGACAAAGGATCTCAACAAAGCCACTTAGATTATAAATCGAGCTTACAAGCGAAACATCTTTCCAGATTGTATGAAAATACCCATCCAAAAGTTAAAGTTAGTTAGGAATTAGGAGTGCAATTCAGAATTTTATCAAGTAAAAGCAACTATTTTTATTTCAGTGGAGAGAATTGAATTCTGTACTTGGTCAAAATTTGAACAATATTTTCCTCTGATAACACTATTTATTGGAACTGAGAAAAGATTTCACTAGTGTAGCTGGGACTACTCTTCCTCTATACAACAATAAACAAGAGACAGTCATAAAGTATGCAAGTGCCTACCTAAAGGGGTCCCTTGTATAATTTTAAAAAGGCAACCCTGACCATGAAACAGCCCATATATATCACATAACACCATGGTGAAATGGTTAGCACATCTACCTCATAGAAGAAAGGTCCTGGATCTGAGTCCTGGGCTACAGTCCAAAGACATTAGGATAACTGGCTGTTTCAAATTGCCCATAGGTGTGAGTGTGAGTGAATGGTTATGTTTGTGTTGTCCCTGCAATGGTTTGGTAAGTGGTTTAGCGTTTTCCCAGTCTTCACCCAGAGACGGCTGTGATAGTCTCCAGCCCACCGAAAACCCTAGCAGGATAAAGCAAATTAAAAGGAAATTTAAAGGATAAAGCAAATTAAAAATTTGGAACAGCCAATCAGCCTACTGTGCATGTTGTTGGACTGTGGGAGGAAACCGGAGTACCCAGAGAAAACCCAGGGAAGCATGGAGAGAACATGCAAAGTCCACACAGAAACGCCCTGATCCCGGGAATCGAACCCAAGACTGTAACATTTTTATACAAAAATAAATACTACAAAATTACATTATAATTTACATCTTCCACTTACATTAGTTGTGTTTTCTTTTGCCAGTAAATAATATGTGGCTGCATTTTTAAACTATTTATAGCTGAGGTGTGTTTAATTTGCCACCTATGGTTAAACATAAGCAATACATCATTGTGGCACTTTATAAGAAACTAGAGGTGCACTCAGGTAATGCAAGAAACCTTCACCACGCACCATGGATAATGTAGCAAATAGGCTCTGAATGGGTACTGCTTTTAATTACCTATCTGCTTATTTTATATTATGTTCTATGGTACACTAATGTGAAGAAAATTAGCAAAAAATGAGATGGCTGGGGTTTGACCTTTCAAGGTCGTTTAAGGTCAAAGGTAACTGTTATAAGCGCTCTATCTCCAAAGATTTGTCAGCTTTCTCTGACCTTGACATTCGAAAATCCTCTTTTTCATAATACAAATTAAGTGATGCAAACTGTAACGGTTTTTCCAAAACCAACAAACCAACCAGACAAACAAACAACCATATCCTGGCTTCTAATTTTAAATTAAACCCTTTACTTTCGGAATAGATGTTTTCTCAACATTTTTTAAAGATTGCCTTCTAATAGAGCAAGATTTTCAAACATAACAAAAATTGTTCTGCCTCCATTCAAAACCCAGTTAGACTGCCTTGGATATGAAAACTCGAGATGTTTTAGACACCGAGCCTCTAACCTCTTTGGAGAGACGGGTGAAGAGATCGCCTCCTCTCAGGAAGTCCAGGATGAGATACAGTTTTCCCTCCGTCTGAAAGGCTGCAGGAAACAAAACGACGTTACATTAACGCAACACTTTTCTTTGCAACGCACTGTGAATGGAACGTTTTGCATTTTTAATGCAGCACAGATACACCATTCAAACCAACACACAGAACAGAAATGTACATTCTAATATTAATATAGCTGCTCTAACATAAGTGACAACAGGAACAAACATTAAAGCACACTGTTCTAGTAATAATTAGTATAACGACTGCTTATTCTGTGATGCTATAATCGTACTGTTTTTTTTCAGCAGGAGGTACATAATGCTTGCTCACCATAGTGAAGCTTCACTATAAAAGGATGATTCACTTCAGCAAGAATGTCCCTTTCCATTTTGGACCGCACCCTGTCACGCACTTGATAGAAGATAAGAGAACAAAAGGACAGATATGCAAACAGATTGTAACGAAAAGCTTTGCAATTCCCATACCCATGCCTCACCCTTTCCTCAATGAAAAAAAATACACTGGGATACTTGTAGACTAGATGCATATATTTAGCTACTGCTGTAATCATACAGCCTTTTATTATCATCCGCAACATCATTTCAAAACACTCAGTACTGTACAGCATTATCGCATATATAGTCGAGGAAGAGGAATGGCTTCCTTTTGATCTCGTTCCCTTCTGAGTAACATATAATTAAGTACTAAATGTGTAAATGTGGTTTTTGAGCTGCAAACTAAACATGATGACAACACTGTCATGAAACACATCAATGCTGGTACTAATATTAAGATAATTTTTTAGAAAAATCTGCATTTTATGGCTTTAAAATGACTCAAAACTCTAAAAACGAGCGGTTAAAAATAATCACGGTCCTTGCAAGGCCAATACTGATGTACAATCGATGGTTTAGTACTTCTCCAAGTCATGACATTCATTCATCTTCTGAACCGCTTATTCCTAATTAGGGTCGCGGGGAGGCTGGCGCCCATCTCAGCCGACTCTG
>JAOUQZ010000039.1:4817013-4834686 GCA_028564935.1 Neosilurus hyrtlii
AAAAGGGCTTAATGACGACAAGCCAGCATGCAATCTTTCTTGAGTCAGGAATGACTTGAAATAGGCAGCCGCCCCCTAGTGAACAGATGACAAATTAGGCTTCATAGTAATGGTCAATGCAAAGAATGTACGATAAACATATTCTTTGAAAGCTCTTGCGGACCACATAAAATGAGGAGGTAGGCCAGATTTGGCCCACGGGCCGGAGTTTGACACCTGTGTTGTAACCCAACAGCAGACGTTACAGCTTTGGGGAGAAGCTATAGTACTTATGAGTCTATGGTTAAGTGTCCAAAACCTTTTGTCCATAAAGTGTACACTTCCATGTGATCAAACCTGTATATATCACATGATAAAAGTATTATCTAAAAATCCAAAATGGCTTATCAGTTCCTTCAGAATCTTACACGGTATTAAAATTCAAATCCATATGTAATACTTGCTCTGGATATTGTACGACATTCCTTAACAGATTTCAGGTCTCTTCATCCTCACTATCAGCTCACAGTGACAGGTAGAAAGGAAAAGGTTTCAAAAGTTTCAAAAGTAATTGCTGTTACCTCCCTGACTGGTATCATTTTGCACTCAATAAGTGCTATCTAGGGATGACCCACTTCCTGTTACGGACCCCATTCCAGCATTAAGAGCCACAGTCAAGTGAACAAATAAGTACATCCAAAGGAAATTGTGGATTTTTTAAATACATATTTAAACAAGAAAACCTTTCACCCACTTTATTAAAGTATGTGTTCTTTTAATAGGCCCTTCAGTAACTCAATTTTGTTCTTTTTAAGTCATTCCTTGGTGGATTTACTAGTGTGGATAATTATCCTGTTGAAAGGTCCACCTCAAGTTTAACTTCACCGTTCAAACGGATGGCCTCATTACCTTCATACTCTTTGATATGATACAGAATTCATAGTTGAATCAACTAGAACCGTGAGTGAACTCACTACAGAATACCCCCCGCCTGTAACAGGATCTAACTGCATTGGAGTTTCATCATATAATGACTGCAAACTGCCTAGTCCCTGCAAAGCGACCCCAAACCAGAACATTTCCACCATCATGCTTTAATAGCTGCTATGAGATCCTTTTCACAACAATGTGTCTTTGGTCTGCATTTGGTCATGCATGCCCTCTATCTGTGGCCAGACAACCTGATCTTTGACTCTGTCTCAAGCACATTATTCCAAAAGGTCTGGTCTTTGCCTGCATGTGCATTAGAAAACAGGATTCTTGCTCTAATGTTCTAAAGGTCTTTCCTGGCAAATTTCACATGGAGGTCAATCTGTCTAATCTCTTTCTGATATATATGATATGTGAAATATGACCGTGCTTATACAGCACATAGCAACTGCAAATCCTTTGAACATTTCAAACAGGATGATGGACACACATTGCCAAGGCAACAACACTAAAACCAACCCTATTTCTTGTCCAGCCAATCAGCAACCGGGTGCATCTATGCTTTGCATAGGCACAAACATCTCCTGTTGCTGACTGGCTGGAATAGTGTTATGTGGTTCGCTCTGAGGCAATTTGTTTATTTCCCTTCAACAGAGTTCGAGCTGTGTCTGAAACCTGGATTTAGCACACAAACAGAAAGGGCTGCTAGTGGCAGGTAGTGGTAAGGTGATATTTACTGAATCTGACAGGGAGTATATTGGATTAAGGAGATATTCGATGATACAGACTGTATTGGATTTGAATTGATGGCGACACCTTGAAAGGAAGCTGTTTACAACAAGTCAATCTGATAACTCAATTCAAATCGTACATTTTAAACCAAAGTACTGTTTACTTCAACAAATTCATCTTTTTATTGAATTCAGTCCACCACACAAAAAATATAAGAATAAACAAATCTGTATTATTTTAAATACAGAGAAAATAAAAAGAAATAACTCTGGAACAAGAATCACAACATCATAAACATAACCAGCATTACATTGCAGTACAGTGGATTACAGGTTTACATTAATGCTCTGGGATTAACGACTCCTTTTAAGGTTCAGCTGCTTGCAATCTTTAATAGCTGATGAATAAAATTACTGTTGCTGATATGCTATTCTACTGTTATTATATTAGATATTTACTGTGCATAAAAGAAACAATGTCATATGCTTTTAATCAACTGGCTTTAAAAGTGTTTTGACTTTAATCTGGAGGACCACAGCCATATAAGGTATAATCGAATAAGCAGTGAAAACTTTACATAATGATTACGCAACATCACAATCATCTTTCAGCCTGTTTGAGGTATTGACAGTGCAAGTAGTGCCCTCTAGTGGTGTAAATGTGAATGCACAGCATCACTATTCTATTCCCATCGTATCACACCCACTTTAAATCATGAAGAGCTGTTAATTAGTTAAAAGTAGTTAAATCAGGAGGGTTGGTGAACAAGGAACCCAGTAAAATGTGCAAGAAAGGGAGTCGTCGAGGACCAGGGTTGGGAACCCCTGCTATAGTATACTTATCTCGAGGTCTACCAGTCACATGCAGCTCTGCAAAAAGGACGCAGGCATTTACATTTACACAGCACTGGATGTAGCGAGCACTTTCGATTAAACAGCAAGAAACCCTGTACCCTTAAGAGTTTCATATTCAACAGGCACAAACATGCCAAGCGAAAATTTCACTTACATCATATCCGATTGCTCCACATTAAGTTTCTGCAAACCTCAACAGCTTTAAAGAAAGCGCGGCATCTGCCGTAAGCTGTTGAGTGGAGGATAGTAGATTGGAAGAGAGGGATCACAGACAGTGAATCCTGGGTGGCCGCTAAACACAAACGGCAGAATTTCATTGTTTTGCCCTGGAAGCTCCACCGTGTGCTTTTCACAGTCAAGAAGTTGAAACTGTCTATCAAAACAGACCTCTATCTGGCCCAGGGTCTGGAACTCGCTTTCCTAAAAAACAATTAAAAAAATTATATTCTGGGAAAATGAGTACTACAGTAGCATGATAAATGTTTGGAACTAGATCCGTTCTGATTCCTACCTTACTGTGTGAAACACACTGAATTTTGGGGGTGGCGCCATATGATTTGCTGATGTTTCCTTCCACATCTGCCAGCTAAATCATCATAAAACCATAAGATCAGCAGTGCTTTGATGACATGAACAATCACAGAAGCAGGATGTGGTCACCTGACTACCAGGAACAATGGATCACTCTTCCCTCACGTGCTTGTTTTCTTTAAATGCAGTATATAAAGTCTGCCGTGCAACTTTTATTGCCAATTAGACTAGTTTCATTTCTGTTCCTCTTCCTCTTATTATTACTATTCTCATTACTATTATTGGAGGCATGGCAAAGTCATGGCAACTTACTTTGTAGTAGTTTTCAGATGGAATGATATTGCTGTTCTTTAAAACACTAAAGTAAAAAAAAATAAAATAAATAAATTAACAATGAATAAACTTCAGTTGCAGTAATGACATCATAACAATCCATATATTTTTCATATATCACCTACTCGGTAAGTTCCAGCTTGTGGTAAAGTTCCAGGGTTTTGCCGAAATATTTGTGCTGAGTGTCCAAGGCCTCGGCTTTGGCAGCACACGTCCCGTGCTTTGTCCATTCATGCTTCCTAAAAATCCATTTTAAAGTCGCAGTAGTCATTATAACATCCACTTAGAAGATTACATAAATATAATAACAGTCTATAGAAACAAGCACCGACTGTACCAGAACTGTGTAGACGCAGGTTTAAGAAGATCTGGCCAAAATGTCTTCATTTCTGGTAGCAGGTCCTGTTCAGAAATTAAATTCAAGTATAACCGTGAAAAACGAGACGGAAGTGACATCCCATGAAAATACCCCACGAATACAGCTCCACAGTGAGAAGGTGTTCTAAAGGCTTCTTTCTTTCTGTACTGATGGTAACACGAATATCAGCGGGATATATGTGCAAATGGAACGAGTTGTAAGGATCCTGATGTCAAAACACTGATTAAATTAGATATTTAAGCCACGCCCCTTTTCATCCAAAGAGATCAATTAAACATCACACCGTAGCTGTATTTATTTTGGATCTGTGTCTAACAAGCATCTACAGTAGCCCATTTTATTGATTTCAGATTTATAAATATCAGATAGAGGTGCTAGTCCTCCTGGTTAGCATGTCCGCCTCCGAGCAAGAAGGTCCTGGGTTCAAGTTCCGGACATGCCAAGTCCGTTTTCATATTTCCTTCCGGGTACTCCAGTTTCCTCTCACAGTTCAAAGACATGGACATTATGCTAACTGGCTGTTCCAAATTGCCCCTAGGGGTGAGTGTGAGTGCTTGTGTGTGTGTTGGCCTTGTAATAGACTGGTGAAGCTGTTCAGGGTGTACCCCGCATCCACCCATTGGTGGCTGAGATAGACTCCAGTCTCCCTACGATCCTAATAGCGTTAAGTGGTTCGGCAAATGAGTGATGAGTTAGTATGTTATATCTGATTTCTACTGAATAGATACTGAATCAGAATCGAATCACATCGAATTGAATCAAATAATTGGCTGGTGAATCAGAACCAAAATTGGGGAATCTGTGCCAATATAAAGCCTTGACATCCACCCTGATACACAGCTACCCACTTACCTCAATCAAGGTTTCATTGAAATGCCAGGATGAGTTACACTCAGAACCACTGTTAGGCCTGCACACATAAACATGCATTATTTCATACTGAGCAGATCAGATATCTAATAATAATAAAAATTATTATAATTATAATAATAAAGTTTGGGTACATTTTATAACCAAGAAAATATAAAAGAACTCTGAACATACCATAATCCATGCACGGTCCAATAACTAATGTTTGTGGTGCACTTCTCCATCTACAAACACAGAAGCGTACTACAGAAGTTAAAACTGTCCATCATCCATCACCCCCCAGCCCCCCCCCCCCCCCCACACCCGCACACAGCCTCTCAAATCTAAGGTATAATGTTTCGAACGCAACATGACTCTGACAGCCGTATAAATTAAAGAAAATGCGGTTTATAACAGCCATAGCACAAACAATGTCTAGAACTAACTTGTTCTGCATTACAGAGGAAAAACAGAGCATGTCATGTCATGTCACGACACGACACATGAATAGGAACGGTTAAATCACATGATTGAGGAAAGCTGGGCAGATTTTTAATTCTTACGAGCATTGTTATTATAACACCATCTCATCACAGAGAAAATACAGAATAATACTGAATATACAGATTTATATATCATTTGGTTGCTTACGCTGCAAAACGTCTGGGGCCAGTGGTGCGTCAGGATGAGTGTGGTCCATTCTTTCCTGAAAGCAGCGCAAAACAAGACGTATTTAGTGATTCACATTCACTGATGAATGCAGTCCTTATCACCCTTTAAGATTACTTCTAAACTATAAGCTTACTTAGGAATGCTTTGGGCTGACGTCAGGATGACATATCCAAGACACAGAATGATGAAGTGTGACTTCATCCTTCTTCAACACGTAGCCCAGGTTGATCTGAACTTTAGAGAGAAATATAAAATACAGACACGGTGGTTATTGTTAAAAAACTCTTACTTAACGTTAAAGATCACGCAACGACGGAGTTTACACAACGAGCTACAGTTCCTGTTTAAATGAACAAGGCTGCAATTGTATAAGGACAGCTGGGTGGAGTAATAAAAAAATATATACATAAAGTTGAAGCTGTTTACCAAAAACTCATTCATACATTAAGTGAAGCTTTCAGTAGGGAGCCGTAATGTCCATTTCCAGTTATTTCCAGTCTGTTAGTTTATATTTACCATCTCAGGAATGTTCAAGGCTGGTAACAAGCTGCATTTTATTATTATTATTATTATTATTATTATTATTATTTTGTCTTAGTAAGATTAAGAGGAGGGCGGCACAGTGGCGTACTGGTCAGCAGGTTCACCTCACAGCAAGAAGGTCCTGGGTTTGAGTCGAGGCTCGGCAGGAGCGTTTCTGAGTGGAGTTTGCATGTTCTCCTTGTGCTTGCGTGGGTTTCCTCCCACAGACCAAAGACATGCACATTAGGCCTAACTTGTATGGTGGTATGTGTGTTGGCCCTGTGATGGTCTGGCGAGGTGTTCAGGGTGTACCCTGCCTTCACCCCGTGTCGGCTGAGATAGGCTCCAATCTCACCGTGTCCCTGGTAGGATTAAGTGGTTCAGTAAGGAATTAATGTAATTATTATAAGAGAAATAGAGTAAGTGGTGATGTGCAGGAAAAGGAAATCATAGATAATTAAGATCTATATAACTCTAACATTACCCTGTCACCGATTCAGAGTCGACTCTTTTGATTCCCATAAAAGAATTGCTCAAAGAGGAGAATGAATCTTTTGGCGAGCCGATTCCATCTGAAGCCTAAATGTGGCTGATACACTGTAAATAAGTCCGGTACAGTTAACTGTAACGTGTGACAGTGAAATTAATAAAGATTCATATAAATAAATATCGAAAACAAGTGGAAAACATAGATAAACTCACCCGTTCCTCCCTGAAGTCTGGAAATAACTGCTGTCAGCTTGTTTTGAGCAAAACTGTCGTAAGAACGAGGTGTTTATATTAAAGTACTTCCTCAAAACTCAGAGAGAAAATCCTACAGAAAAGCTGCAGCCACAAACTAGCAAAAGAGTAAAGAAAAAGCCGAGTAAGTACAACTTAACTTCTCCAAACACATTCACATGACTGTCTTTGTGAACGCGGTCCGATTCGATCCATGTTTACGTTGGGTGAGGTGTGCCGGGTTTGTTACAGGGTTGCCAGATCCCACAAAAGATCCTTAACTCAAGGGTTTTATATATCACTTTACACATGCACGTCAAATATAATGTCTGGTGATTAGTGAGATGTTATTTACTAGATCATGTGATATACAAATATATCTATAATTTCGAACAGATATATTTTTAAAAGAATTGTTTTATAATAATTATTATCCCCCAATCTGGCAACAGTCGAGCTTGCTTCCGACCACGTGATATGCTGGGTCGTCTCGAGCTTCTCAGCTCGCCGCCATCTTGGTGAGATGCAACAGACTTAGTTGTGGAGATAAGGACTTCACGGCGGTAGAACTTTGTGTGCTATCGATTTATAAGTTGAAATAATTCGATCTTATTATGTTAAATTAAATTTAGACTAGCTATTACACATTATAAAATGCATTAATAAATATAAGTTTTAACATAATTCTTAATAATCTTCAGCATAATTCACAAACCTTTATTTTATATATATTTATTTTATATACATTTATTTTATAACATGTTTGTCAATTAGTCAATTAATAAAAAAATTACTGCCACTGGTAAAAACATGGCCTGTATTTGATAACCCAGTTAGCTGCACTGGGGGTCATTCATTCATTCATTCATTTGCTAAACCGCTTATTCCTATTAGAGTCACTGGGGAGGCTGGAACCCATCTCAGCTGAGTATGAGTGGTGGGGGTACACCCTGAACACCTCACCAGTCCATCGCAAGGCCAGCGCGCACACACACACACACACACACACACACACACAAAAAAAACCATTTACACTCACACCTAGGGTCAATATAAAACAGCCAGTAAGCCTAATGTGCATTTGGACTGTGAGAGGTTACCGGGGTATGCAGAGGAAACTCACCCAAGCACGAGGAGATCATGCAAACTCCACTCATAAACAACCTAGACAAGCCCTCGACAAGTCCGATGTAAATAAATGTTGACAGGCAGTGAGACTACCAGGCACACTGTGTAGTAAACTGTTTTACATTTATAGCTATTTTTTACTGTTGCCTCACGGCGAGAAGGTTTAATGTGTGAATCCCCGTGAAGGACCTTTCTGTGAGGTCTTTAATGAATAATGGATATTTTCTGTTTTAATTAGTTACATGCTTGTACCGTCCCAACTTTTTCAGAGTTTGGACTGTATATCCAGGCTGTTTATAATTCTGGAGCTGTCTGTGTGGCCTAGTTCGGTCTTAGGAACCTGGAACACTCATGATGACTTTATAAGGAACACAGTACACCTGCACATTTATGCAGTTATCCAATCAGCCAATCACGTTGCAACTGCACAGTGCGCTCAATATAATCATGCGGATACTTGAGCTTCAGTTAACATTAAAATCAAACTTCAGTGTAATCTGTGTGAATTTAAAGACTCTGTGGTAGGGTTGCTGAAGCCAGATGGGCTGGTTTGAGTATTTCAGAGCCCAATGATCTCCTGCAACAGTCTCTAGAGTTTATACTGCACGGAATCAGACATGACCAGGCAGATTTGAGCTAACTGAAGACTATAGTAACTCAAATAAGCACTCTTTACAACTGTGTTGAGCAGAAGAGCATGTCAGCATGCACAAGACATGTGGCTGATGGCAGGGAAGTGCATACAGTGCATGAATACAGTGGCTCTGTGGGTGTTTCTGGGAGTGTTTCACTTCAGAGACTAAACTGTGTCTCCCTGACTGTAAACTTAATCTGCTGTTATAAATAGAGCTCGGCAGTATTACAGTCTTTACAAGGCTGTCTCAGAAATTGCTATAAGACTGCAGGAGCACACTTGGGTTGAAGGAAGTTGTTTAAAAAAACTGGAGGTGAAAATAAGCTATAAAAAAATAAACAAAACAACTATGTGGGTTATTTAAATAAAAGCTAATTGTTTTACATCTAGTAATATCTAAATTAAAATCTATCAAATTAACCATTACTAATCAATACCCATCTGTTTGCTGAAGGCACCTCACCCATCCTTATACACTGAACTTTTGTCCGAGCCATGACAGTACAGTGTGTTTTAAGGCATAAGGCGCTCTCAGTAAGAAATGATGGCGAGATGTGAGTTTAAATTCTATATATAATCTTGTTGCGTGTCCATAAATGGTGTACAGGGAGGTGGCGAGCTCCGTGTGGGGGCATGAAGAGTTTTGTTTTCATCAGCCGCTGACTCCCAGGCGAGTTGAGTCTGATGTGTGTGTGTTAAACGCCGCTCTCTACTCTGCCTGGGTAAGTGTCTAAAGTGTGCACTTCATGTAATGTTTCTACACTTAAAGCCTTGAACAGGGCCTTTATTTTATTTTATTTCTGCTGGAAAAATCGATTACTGCACGAGGCCGGGTTCTGAAAGAGCATCTTGGAAATGAGTTCCGTGCTTGGATGCCTTAATGAATGTTAATGACACCGATGATCATTATTATAATGATGATGATGATGATGATGGTGATGGAATATGAGAGCCTGATTAGACTTATTAAGCTATTTTATATTTTTAGCTTTCCCGCCGAGGGATCTTGACGGTTATTACTTATACATGTCACTGCAGAAAAGGGAGTTAGTGCATGACCTGGCAACCTAAAAATTGGCACAGTAATAGGTTTAAATTGCATATAAAATAAAAAATGTCTTGTAGTTCCATGTAGTTTTAATGTCTCTGTTCACTATTAAGCTCCTCGAGTATGCTAACAGCTCAAGTGTGAAGGATTTGACATTTCGGATGGGTCCAGACAGGGAGTGCTTTGCTGTTGCATACATGAAAAGAAAGTCAGTTTATTGAGAAAGCATATTTTAATATTTCCAGGCTTCAAGGCATATTTATAGCTATATTGTGGTTTTTTTTTTAGGTGTGGAATTACGTATAATCATTACAACTACGAAAGAAACCGAGTTTCAATTTAACATGGTTAAAAATACACATTATATCTGTTTACATTTAATGGAAAAATACTAAAAGTAAATATTACTTGTCATGATAAAGAGGTGCTTAGTTTTAACTACTGAAAAGAATCTAAAACTCTAATTGTGGTGATGATGATGAAGATGATGATCATCATCATACATAGAGTATAAAAAAGTGTTAATTGTATGTGCATGATTTCCAACTGACCAGACAAGCTGTTTATTAAACATAGGATATTAGGATGGTAAACATTGGCATTGATAATACCATAAGCAATTATGTAAGATTTGAATTTGGATCAATGAATTTTGAAAGCAAGTGCAAATGAACTGTATATATTCCTCTGTATTTCCTACAAACACAACATCTATAGCTGTGGCCTGATGTACTAATAATGCTTACTGATATAAAGCCTTTAATAAACGTGTATTCATACACACACACACACACACACACACACACACACACACACACACACACACACACACACACACACACACACACCTAATACATTCCATAATTTATTTTTAATGTACCACCTAAATGACATAAAGTAGTTTAGAATTAGCTTCAGATTGCATTTAGTAGATGTTTAAATAGATTTCTCAGTACATTGTGTTTGCAAAAGTGTAAGGCTTCAGCACTGCTTTGACTTTCCCAGGCCCTTTTCCCATAGTTCAACATGGCTGCAGCCATCACCAGACACAAGCACTTCACTCATGACTATCATAGCAAGCAGTCGAGATACGTGGTCAAGGAATACTCCAGGTAAAACGATGTGGACAGTGGATTTTGTACAAAGGGTCTGTCAGTAATAATAATCATAATAATCATAATAAGAATCCTCTTGGAGTCACTTGCACAATATATATAATATATAATACTGCACAATATCTTGTGGTTTTTCATCCTAAAAGTATTATTTAGCATTTTGGTTGTGAGTTTTTTATGTTGTAAACAACCAGTTCATGAAAAAAGTTTTTGCTGATGTACTGTTTTATACATTTTTAATACAGAAATGTATTATTTTATTCAATATCATATAAACAATGTAGCTCAAGCTTAGATTTCTGTATGTATATTCTTTATATATTGAATTTAAATGTGTGTATGTTGAAGTGGAAGTGTGTTACCATCTATTCGACCGCATCATTAGTAAAGGATGTGAATGACTGTGTTTTTAGCGCCGAAGTTGAAGAAGTGAAATATGAATACAAAACGGAGAAGAATATCCAGAAATTGGTAAGTTTATTTACACTCACAGGTTGCCCCATGTTCCTCATTCTGTAGTCAACCATGAACAAGATATGCTTTGAGCTGAGCGTGTAATGGGTTAATGTTGGCTCGGAAAGAAATACAAGTCTTATTTGGGTTTATATAATGTTATACGTATTCCATAATCTTGGGCTTGAGGTGACACTTGTATACGTTATGTTCCCACATCAAGCTCACTGTAGCCTTATTTCTGACAGGTGCAAAGGAAGATTCCAGAAAAGTATGTCCGTGAATCATCCATGATCAGGGGCCCCAAGTTCCTGGTGAGGCTCAGGTCGCACACTGTGTTTGAGAACACTCCTGTGAAGCTGTTCTGCACCGTGGAAGGCTACCCAACCCCACAGGTCAAATGGTTAGTCCATGTCAAAGATGCAAATGGGAACACAATTCATTTTTCTCTCTTTAGTCCTTAGCAACTTGTGCAGTTCGCTATTTTCCATGTCGATTATTAGCAAAAACTAATACTATTTCTGTAGATAAACACACAGCACCCCTTTGCATGCTGGTCAAGTGTGAGTACCTTAGTTCATGTTCTGTATGTTGGGAATGAAACAGGAAGTATAGTCATCATGTATTTCATCACTTTTTCTTGTTCACTTTTGGCATAAAACGATCTAAAATAATACCTGTGAATTACTTCCTATGTATTTATTACTTCCCCCAATGAGGTTATGCTTTACCTCCGGTTTGTGCATGTTTGTTTGTCTGTCTGTTTGTGCTACAGATTATGCAAAAAGTTATGAGCGAAATTTCTGTATGGAAGGCTACATTAGATTTTGGAGATGATTCAGGTCAATTTCTAGACCCAGGAATTTTTAAAGGATTCTTTAACATTGTAAGACAGGACACTTTTTTGGAAGTGTGGTATTATTGAGGGCCCAAAAGTGTGTGATGTATTTTTTTGTTGTTTTTTTATTCCAAAACCTTGTGTGGATTTTCATGAAATTTCTACCAGAGGTAGGGCTTTGGACAAGGAAGATTCCACTGGAATTTGCAGATGATCCGGGTCAAATTCTTGATTCAGGAATTTTTTTAAATGATTGAAAATAAGATTGAATATGTCATATTGGAGCAGGGCCAGCGGGTGGCGCTGTGTACTGTTATTTTTTCAACTTGGCGGAGGTTTTGGCCTGTCCAGGGCTTTTGTTTTAATATTGTTTACTCAACCTTAAATACGTTTTTTGGCCTGGATTGGAAAGAAGAATTACGTCAACTGCCACAAATCAATCACCTGTCTATCCTGCCAGTGTGGCATTTATTCCAAAAATGCAAGAAGAAAAGGTGCACCTGACATGTTGATTCGTTCTGACAGGACACGCCAAGACCCCAGAAGGACCATATTCCTCTGAAAAGCAGTCATAATGCTTGGCAAAGGCATTTCAGAATATATTTAATATAAAGCAAAAAGCACAGTGGAAATTAAGTACATACAGTGTTGGCTGAAATTGACACAAGGTGTAAGAACACCTTCATTAAAGGCAGCTTTCACTCTTCATTCTTTTTTTTTTCCAGGTACAAGGATGATGTCCTGATCGACATTTCTTCTGGAAAATACTATGTGGAAAGCAATGCTGGAATTCACTGCCTGAACATCATCAAGTAATGAACCAGGAATAAGTGTGGATTTATATCGATTATTGAAAGGAAAATCAGTATGGAGTAGCATTGTATTAACTGAATCCCATAACTCGCTAAAGTTCTTAATTAGAGATTCACTGGGTGTGGAAAAGTACTTATTCTATTTCTTTGCCAGCATAGAAAAGCAAGGGATGGTTCTTTCACTGTTTTAATCTTTAGATTTAGTGTTTATGCTTGAATCTACCCATTTCCTTCCACTGTTGATCATAATCCTGTCATGACATTTATGAAAATTATGATCGGGTCATTTTCTTCCAGATTAAGATTGCATATTAAGGATAAAATATTTAAATCATATTTATTTCGGCCAAATTTTAGTAAATATTATCCGTTTAATTTGCACACTACTCTCTACTCATCCACAAAAGGAAGCTTGAGTGTGTATTGGAGGGAGAGAAAGAGAGAGAGAGAGTATGAACTTTTATCCCAATTTAGTCCAAGCCCTAACATGTCTTGAGCTCCCCTCAGCTGTTCATACCCAAGTGCTGAGCTCAGCGACATGCGACCTGCCAGCACCTTAAAGAGTTCAGGATCACATTCTCTGTCCTGTTTCTCCATTGATATCACTATAATGTCCACATAGGCCCTTAGTTCAAAACCGCCTCTCACTTTTAATATTCTTTTATATTTCTGAAAAACAATCTGTGAACTCACAATAAAATTCAGGAGCAGCTTACTGCTTCCTCAGGACAGAAGCCCTCGGTACCACACATGAATAAAAATTCCTAATGGCAGTGCTGGCAGTCTACATTTCCCCCAAAAACCTTTTTTACTTTCCAACATGTAAAGTTGGAATATCGCAGCAGCTAGAGAATCGCGAGCACTTTAAAATAGCACTGAAGGTTGAGGCGAGGGTCACATGACCGTCACTCTTTCCCCTCCTGGCAGATCAGTGCACTGGCCACAGTGATCTTATAAAGGAAGAAATACAGAAAAAAAAGATTGGATCACATAACAGGGTTTTAATTGTGATGCTTTAGGGCAGCCATCTTGGTGAGACCTCTTTGTTGTAAGACCTCAATACAGAGCAATGCGACTGGAATATGACAACTTATGACAAAAACCAGGAAGATGTCACTCCTGAAAGACAAAATGTCTTAAATTCATATAACCTTACCAATAATTTCACTGATTTGACAATCATTTCCATTTTCCCGTCTTTTCACGCCTCTGAAGTACTGTATAACTTTCCACAGCAAAGAGATCTCACCAAGATGGCGACTTGAATTTTTGCCACGTGCAACCACTAGGACGCAGTCCTTCTTTGAGATTAGGGATTTGCCATTTCCACCTCACTAGATCAAAGACAGCTTATGTATTATAGACTAGGGAGAACTTTTGCGCTCTGTCCAATTGTCAATTAGGAAATTAGAATGCTGTATATCCGATCAAAGCAGACATTGCGCAGTGCTGGCAGGTTTGTCATTTGATTAACAGGTCGAACGAGATTGAAGCCGTTATTGATTCTGTATATCGATCCGAGTTTGGGGTGAATCCTGGGAGATGTTGGAAGATGGAAGCCAGATGAATGTGTATGTGTGTGCTTGTTGTGCAGGTGTGGGATTGATGACACTGCTCAGTACACGGCTGTTGCTGCTAACTTTCACGGCCAGGCCTCCTCGCAGGCTGCAGTCATTGTTAAGAGTGAGTATCTCCTAAAACATGCTACCAATATAATCTACATCCATACAGGAGGATAAAATAGGTAAACCAGAGACTCAAACCCAGGGTCGTCTTGCTAACCAGACATGCTAACAACTTCTTATGAACCTTTTTTCGACTCATATGGTGTTTAGGATTTACCAGTTCAGAAAGGTTCATATTCTCAACACAACAATATCGAAACAAAACCTAGTCGAAGATACATGGCATGAGATCAGGCAGGGTGAACGTACCAAAAATAGCAAAATAGCGCTAGAAGGAAACATTAGAATGCAAAATCAATACAAGACATAACATGATCAAATAAGGACAACAATCCTTAAAAATACAGGCAGACTGTAAAGCTTCATGCCAGAGTTCAGATTAATATGCTTTATAAAGCAGTTTCACAGGAAATGGGAAATAATTCAGAGGAAGTGTGTTTATTATTTGGGAGAGGGCCCCCTCTGGTGCTCTGGTGAGGGGAAGTCTGGGTTATGTGGTGCATAAATTACAAAATAGAGATAATTCCTTGCAAGTCAGGTAGATCTGAGTCTCTAAAATAGATACACAAGTTTCTCCATAAGTTATCATTTCTGTATTAATGGTGTGTTAAACTGTTTCAGTAATGGGGAACCTTTTTTGTGCACATTGTATAGGGGTCAAAGATGAAGAGAAAGTCTGCCCTTTTTCCTGGATGCCTTATGAGTGTAAGTCTAAACACTATTCTACTATCATTTAATGATTTTTATTTATTGCACAAGAACGCTGGATTGTATCTGTACCATTTATACTATTTTTGTTTTCTTTTAGATACATTTTTACCAGAGATTAAATATACCAAGATCAACATAAATTTTCTGGAGACGTTCGATGTGATGTTTGGGAAAGAGGGCGAGTGCGTGACTCTGTCCTGTAAGATGACTATAAGCCCCAATCTTGCCAACCTGCAGCCCGAAGCCCGGTGGTACAGAGATGGTACAAAACAAAATAGCATACAGCATGCTTCCTACAACAAAGTTAGAAATAAAGAGTACGATAGTATTTTATCCTGTTAAATACAGACATTTGTGGTCAGATGTTAAGATACACTTATCATGGACATGAATATCATGGCAAAGTTGGGCATTCAGTAATTCTTTTAAACTACTTTTTTCTTGGGCAGAATAATTATACAATACATCTTAAAGAGAATCTTTAATAAGTGTGAAAATGTACTTAACGTTTCAAAATGCCTTTTGACTTGCCAAGGCGAAGGGGTCTTAACTTCCTGTTAGTGATCCTGATTGGCTACAGCTGGTAGCTTCTTTATACCAAAGGATCAAGGTTTTTTTTACAGCACTTACTGGATTGACAAATGCACCATACAAAGGGAAAGTCCAATGAGCTCAGTGCTGATCGGAAAAAAGAGGATCACAGATTTACAAATGTCATGAATGTATCTTGGAGCCATTAAAAAAAATTCAGAGTCGAGTACCATTAGTTAATTTTGTTATTTGTAAGTACAAGTTATTGGGAGGTTTAGAAACTTGGCCAAAGTCTGGAACAAGACCCAAACTGTCACCCTAAGTTAAGGGGAAATTAGTTCAGATGGTTAGGAACAAACCAGAAACCATGAAGGCACACACTGCCGTGAACTGGAGGAGTGGAATCACTATGGACTGAGAGGTTATCTTCCAAAAATCAATACCTTCAAGCTTGATTAAAGTTGACAAGTGACTGGATGAAAGTTTGTCTACACTGACCAGAGGAATGTTTGGCGAGGCATTCAATCCCAAGAATGCTGTACATTTATGGCATTTAGCAGTCCCTTTTCCAGAGCAACACTCACAATTAAGCCGCTAAGGCTAAGGGCCTTGCTCAAGGGCCCCATAGTGGCAACTTGATGGTAATGAGACTTGAACCCTCAACTTCCAGTTCAGTAACCCAGAGCCCTAATCACTGAGTGTCCCTCTGTACCTATTGTTAAGCATGGTGTTGGTAGCGTCATGGTGTGGAGATGTTTTGCTGGATGTAAAATTGGTGCAGTTTATGAAGGGGAGGAAATAATTACTCAAACCAAACCACAAACCATCAGAAACTTGAACAATGACCCGAAATGTACTTTAAACAAACTGCGGAATGGATAAAACAAGCTAAAATCAACCTTTTAGGAATGACCTTTCCAAACTCCTGACCTCAGGACGATTTAAAACATGTGGACTGCTCAAAAGTCAGGTCTGGGTCAGGAAACCAACAAATTTAATTGAACCCTGTCAAGAATGTGTATTTTTTGACTCTGTATGTATAATTTTGTCCCTCTCTTCATATAATTAAAACATGTGCACCAGAAAATAAAGTTCAAAAATCATTTAATGCCCAACAATGCAATGATATTACAGTCCATGATGAGTGAATCAAAATGTCTGACTTTAACTGTACATCTTGAAGAATGGTATGTAAATGTAGATGTTAAAAGTATACAGTAATTGTGCTTCTACTATCCAGAACATAGATTCAAACACCAGCAACCTGTGAGATTTTCAATGTATATTACATATTATATATATTAGTAATGTATTTAGGTGTAAGTCATGACACATCTGC
Organism: Neosilurus hyrtlii; assembly: GCA_028564935.1. Lineage (NCBI taxonomy): Eukaryota > Metazoa > Chordata > Actinopteri > Siluriformes > Plotosidae > Neosilurus > Neosilurus hyrtlii. Next base: position 4,833,809 of record JAOUQZ010000039.1, read on the forward strand.
AACATAGACCTTAAGATTCTCTAATTTGTGACTCACAGTATCACCCCCTCACCTGCTGTTTTCAAAAACAAGATTCAATTACACCTTTGGTTGCACATCTCAGCCAGATTCGAAAGAAAGACTTGTTTTTCATTTACACTGGGGGAAAAAAAGACCTACCATGCTGTGCTACATCTTTTAAAACTTATAGAGCACCTTTTGAAGGAGTCGAAGTGGGTGAAAATGGAGTCAGGGGGAGGTGTCGCTAAGCTCACACTGACTCATCTCGCCAAGGATGATGAGGGTCTTTATACCTTGCGCATGGTGACCAAAGGAGGAGACGCAGTGCACAAGGCTTACGTCTATGTGGAAGGTAAAAATCTCTAAGCTTAAGGGAAGAATGAGTGAATTCACTGTTCTTTCTTAATTATAAGGAAAGTAAAAATGTTTAGCCTTAAATATGAAAGAGTGTTCAAGCTAGAATTACCTCCACAAAAGAGGTTATGTTTTAACTGGGGTTTGGGTATTTTTAAGCAGGATTATGCATAGTGATGTCCAAATTTTTATGTACTTTCCACTAGAGGTGGTGTTTTGTTCAAGGAAGACTAAATTTTAAATCATATTTTGTAGATGATCTGAATTAAATTCTGGATCCAGGAATTTTTCTAATATTCTTTAACATTGTGAGATAGGATGATTTTTGACATTGACATTGCTGGGCTAGGTGGAGGTTTATAGCACCTTGTGCTCTATGAGTGCTCTTGTTTATGTATACACAGTGCCATGCAAAAGTCTTATGCACAAGATAACCTGTAACATGAAGAAGCTTTTGAAAAGAATAAAGTGAAACATTTTTTAATATTAGAGTAATCACATGCTGAGCAGTAAAGAGTAAAACA
>JAOUQZ010000039.1:4845389-4862932 GCA_028564935.1 Neosilurus hyrtlii
GGGAATATGGAATACCGGACCCGTTGCTACGGGCCGTTCGGTCTCTGTATTGCCGGAGCCAGAGCTTGGTCCGCATTAGTAACAACATGGAAGCAACCGTCTGCAAAATCGAGGAAAAAAATTCAAGCACTTTTTCTGTCTTGATGATTAATTTACACTCAAACTGATTATTTGGAGGGACATCTGGGATTTTGTAACAGGGCGTTGAAATTTCAGACATGAAATGTTAACTACGTTCCAACTGGGTGCAAGACACATACAGAACTTGACAGCAGAAATCCTTTTTGTTTTCGGTTGCAGTTAATCTAGTTTAGTCTACCACATAATCAACACCGTGGAACACTGTGCTCTTCAAGACCTAAATTAATGTGAAACGTTTAAATAGAAACTTCAAGAACAGAGTAACCAGGATAAAGCGGTTCCATAAAGTGAGTGAGTGAATACACTGAACATTACGTACTTCAAATTTTCTTATGAAAAAATAAACCCAATCAAATAAACTGTGCAATCAGTATTTCTGCCCACATAATCATGTATATTCCGTCCACCATAACACCGACGCAAACAAAATTGCTTCATAAATCAGTGTCTGGGTTCTAATACAGTAGGAGGTACTGACAGTGGCTACTTTGTATCTTAGCTTAGAAAACTTTGCGGATGTTGATTTAAACTACCACTTTCAGGACAGACTCGTATTTATAATTTGCAACTAACACCAGTCGTAATGCATCGCATCCACCATAAATCATTCCTGCATTATAAGTCGCAGCAGACAATAAATGGCCACGAATTGACTTTATTAAAAGCCAGAGATAGCCAGAGTACAGCGTGCTGCCGTAGACATTGAGTAATAGCCACGTAAACCGTGAGTCATCTATCTTGTGTGCAGAGCTCCCCTCGGCTCCCTATGACATCGCCCTCGTCCATTGCGATGGCCAGTCCATGATGCTCAACTGGAAGCGTCCTGTCCGCTTCGGTGGTGCTCAGGTCACCAGCTATTACATCGACAAGTTCAACGTTGCTGAAAACACATGGCATGAGGTCAACGTGCCACCCATTAAAGAGAGGCTGTACAAGGTTTCTACATATTTACCTGCTACATTCCACCATGGTTTATGTTCTGATTCTAGAATTTATAGAATATTGTGATTAACCATGTCTTTATGTTTACAGGTTCCAAACCTGACTTCTGGTGCAGTGTATCAGTTCAGGGTTTACGCTGCTAACGTTGTCGGTTTGGGTGATCCATCTGCTGCTAGTGCACCATTTGTATGTGAGAAGTGGAACATGCCTGAGCCAGGTAACGAGCACCACAGAAATATATGATCTCACTCACTTACTCATTTGCTGAATTGCTTAAACATATTAGGGTCACCAGGAGGCTGGTGACTATCTCAGCCAACACTGGGCAAAGACAGGGTACACACAGCTCGCTATTGCAGGGCACACACACACCCACTTGTACTCACACCTACAGGCAATCTGAAACAGCCAATTAGCCTAAGCATATCTTTGGATTGAGGGAGGAAACCAGAGTACCCCCAGGAAACCCACACAAGCACAGGGAGTACATGCAAACTCCAGGAATCCAGGACCTTCTTGTTGAGAGGTGGATGTGCTAACCACTACGCAATGGTGCCACCCAAATACATTATCTAATTAAAGATATATTTTTTTACTTCTCAAGCATCTATTGGAAAAAGTATGAGCTGCAAAGAATTCCTGATAACTCATTTTTCAAAATTCCTGCCCAGGTCCAGCTTATGACTTGAGCGTCACTGAAGTCAGAGATGACTCTATGGTGGTGGAGTGGAAGGCACCTGTTTATAGCGGTGCCAGCGCCATCACTGGCTTTTATGTGGACATGTGCAAGACAGGCACTGATACCTGGACCACTGCTAACGCCAGTGCCGTGAACCATTGCTACCTGAAGGTAATGCCAGTGGGGATGTCTGTGTAAAAATAAGCATGTACATTATATTTTTCTTGGCTGTTAGTCTGACACAACACTAAAACAAAAAAAAGTAACATGTGCTACTTTAGGTGAAGGATTTGGAGATGGGATCATCCTACGTCTTCCGTGTGCGTGCTGAGAACGCCCATGGCATTGGAAATGCTTCAATATTCTCTGATCCAGTGTGTGCCAAGGCACTTCCAGGTAATACACACGAACACACAGAAGAATTCAGTATACGCAACCCATACACCCACTTCTACCACGCATTGCCAACCATCTCAGCGACTGTATATCAGGAGGCATCAGGCTAAAAAAGCTGGAACAAGGTAAACAGCTTGCAGTGTGAAAGGTCATGTTAAAGAAAGAAAAAGAAACAGAAAGAAAGAGGAAGACCGCATTCTGAAGTAGTGTGGGAGGCAGATGTCTGCCCGGCTGCAGATAAGAAGAAAAAAAGGAAGCAGACGAAATGATTCATCTTGAATTGGCTTAAAAACGTTCATACTCGAGCAAGGAAGGCACGCGCTTCCACCAGCAGAGTGCACTGTGGACTTATGCGTGTGTGTGTGTGTGTGTGTGTGTGTGTGTGTGAGAGAGAGAGAGGGAGAGATAGTATGAGGATAGGACACCACAGGACAATGAAGGACAGATGCGTCAGAGGCGAATGTGCCCCATAATCCCACTGTATCCATGCTATAAATCCAACATGTCTACTCCATATCCCTTACGCATTTTTAAATTCGCCTGATTTATACTGTGTGTCTATACACTCGTTTTCCTCTGTGTTCTTCCAAAGGTGCTCAAGAAATCAAGTGTGGCGTGGACAAGGAGACTGGAGATATTTATCTGTCTTTCGAAAGCTGTCAAATTTCCGAGGCATCCCAGTTTGTGTGGAAGAAGTCCTATGAAGAAATTACCAATTTCTCCAAAGGAATTGAAATTAAAACATCTGGCAGTTGGTAAGCAGTGTACAGGATGGCGGTTTATTTAGACTGAGCAGCCATATAATAACGACCACTGACAGTCACACTGATTAGTATATATTGCATGGGAATGGTGCGATCTGAGTCAGTTCTCGAAATTAATGTGTTGGAAGAAGGAAAAATGAGCAAAACTTAAGGATCTGAGTGACTTTAAGAACAGCCATATTGTGATGGCTAACCCTGGGTTTACACTGGGGCACGATTAAACAAAGTGCAGAACTCCACAATTTATGAACACCCTGGGAGCACGATTTGGTTATAAAAAAGGTGGCAGGTCACATCCAAGAGAAACTTGAAGGAATCGTGTTGCCAAGTTCATTAAGATCCCTTACATTCTATCATGATTGGCATCAAATCATAATACATTGTAGTAATCATGGGGAAATTTTTCACAGTCAAAAATTTTGCCACAGTCAGCACAATCATCACAAAAGTTCCCCCCAGATCATCACAAATCCACCAAGTTCCCTCAAGATCATCACAAATCCACCAAGTTCCCTCAAGATCATCAAGATTCTACAAAGTTCCCTCAAGATCATCACGATTCCACCAAGTTCCCTCAAGATCATCACAATTCCACCAAGTTCTCTTAAGATCGTTACGATTCCACCAAGTTCCCTTAAGATTATCATGATTCCAACAAGTTCCCTCAAGATCACGATTCCACCAAGTTCCCTCAAGATCATCACAATTCCACCAAGTTCTCTTAAGATCGTCACGATTCCACCAAGTTCCCTTAAGATTATCATGATTCCACCAACTTCCCTCAAGATCATCACGATTCCACCAAGTTCCCTCAAGATTATCACAATGTCACCAAGTTCCCTCAAGATTGACACGATTCCACCAAGTTCATCTTAAGATCATCACAAATCCAACAAGTTCCCTCAAGATCATCACGATGCCAAGTTTCCTCAAGGTCATCACGATTCCACCAAGTTCCCTTAAGATCATCACTATTCCACCAAGTTTCCTCAAGATTGACACGATTCCACCAAGTTCATCTTAAGATCATCACAAATCCAACAAGTTCCCTCAAGATCATCACGATGCCAAGTTTCCTCAAGGTCATCACGATTCCACCAAGTTCCCTTAAGATCATCACTATTCCACCAAGTTTCCTCAAGATTATCACAATTCCACCAAGTTCCCTTAAGATCATCACAAATCCAACAAGTTCCTTAAGATCATCAAGATTCTACCATGCTTCCTAAAGATCACGATTCCACCAAGTTCCCTCAAGATCATCACGAATCCATCAAGTTACCTCAAGATTACTATGAATCCACGAAGTTCCCTCACGATCATCACAATTCCACCAGGTTCCCTCAAAAGCATCACAAATCCACCAGGTTGCCTCAGGATCATAATGATGTGATCCCATGACTCCCCACGCTCATCACGATTCTCTCAAATCTCTTAATATCGTAGACATCATGCACCAATGTAAAAGCAGGGTAAACAAGTGGGTCGATTCATTACCAAAATGGCAGGTCTTGTGCGCTGCTCCTGGTATGTAGTGGAAAGTATCTACTAAAGGTGCTCCAAGGAAGGGCAACCAGTGATCAAGAGCATGTCCAAAGAGCTACTGTAGCACAAACTGCTGGACATTTTAATAGAAAACAGTCTGAACACAGTGCATTGAAGCTTACTGTCTATGGGGCTGCCTAGCTGTGGACTAGTAAGGACAGTTTATTGTTATTGCTGATTGTGGTGTATATATGTCTAGAGGTGATCAAATGATGAACTTATTCCTCATTTCCTTCTCACTCAGTGTGTCATTTGCTTCTCTGCTTATCAAAGCTCAACGATGTTGTTCAAGAACCCAGACAAAGAGGACGTAGGCACTTACTCAGTTTCTGTCACCAACACTGATGGAGCTTCAGCCAGTTATAAAATCTCATCAGAAGGTGGGATATACTCATTATGAAGGAATATCCCTATGCATTTAATATTGTATGTTATTATCTTTTCTCCATGTGACGTGTTGAGAATATCAGTAGCCACATTTAGATTAATGCATTGCATGCATACATGTTCAGCCACAAATGATCATCGGCGTGACAAACCACAGTCATTTGGTATTCTAGTGCTTCATGCTGTCTTGCCTTATCACAGACTAAATCTCTGCCTTTGCTGCACAACACAAATGTACTTAGAGGCAAAAGATTACTCACCTTACTTCTGAAGAGATTAAAAGGTACTTGAACAAAGCCGATGAATTAGACAGTGATCATTGAGCGCTAGCTCTGCAGACAGAAACACCTTTTTTATAAAGATAGGCCAGAGGACATGGTTCGTGCTGACAGCAAGGTTAAAGGAACTCAAATAATCACTCTTTACATACGTGGTGAACAGAAAAGCATCTCAGGATACGTGCAAATCTTTGAGGTGGATGGACGAAAAACAGCAAAAGAGCATATTGGGTTACAATCCTTCCAGCTAAAAGAGGAATCGGTACAGAAATGTCACCTTGTCTTCTTCCAGTCGTTACCCGCTCAGTTTCAGTGAGTCTGTGGGCGGACCCGCTCTATTGCTGTATGTTGAAGATGTATTGCATATAGTAGAGTGTATTAGGACAGTCGATTCTCAGTAGAAATAAAAACGAATCTTCTTGATGATGCACTGACAATAATATTGATGCAGCCTGTGCCTTATTCGCTCCTCAGAACAGCAGTGATTACACAGTACAGTCATGTCACATGAAATGCAAAAAAGTATACATTTGAGTTAATGTATTTTTCCTAGCGTTTCCCCCCTGAAACATAATCATATCTTCAATCACTTGTGTTCGGCTAGTTTGTCATGTACTCGCCATATGCACCATTGGAAATCAAATGAAGTATTTCTTGCACAGTGCTCACAGATGCAGTATCTGATGGTGTTTGATGGACTTTCTCTTCATTTCAGAGCTGGAGAAAATGCTGGCGCTCAGCCATGACATCCGCCATCCGAGTAAGTAACCAAGTAACTATATCTGCCCAGCTATTTTTATGCTGACTCATTCCATGGATATTTCTGAGGCTGAGTTATTGCATCAGCCTTGACCCAGACCTTCTTAAAAGAAATCGGGCGGCTTAACCTTGCACAAGCACTGAACACATCAAACCTTAGTCGACCGTAGCGCCCACTTACCAGAGCGGAGTGCCTTTGCGGACTTCCCTAGTTCCTGCAGAAATCACGCGTTGCACATGTGTGGTGGTCAGACCAGGTCAGGCTCCCTTCCATCTATGGTAAACGACTCTGTTGTGCTTCTTTCGATTTGACCTTATAAGGAAACGATCTATTAGTTAATTAGAAATATTGTAAATGTGGACATGAAAAACACTCAAGGCATCCTTTTCATTTAATTTGTCAACTGAATCTTTTTAATTTTGTGCCAATTTCCTTTAATCAACATTTCACCAACCAATGTAAAGAGTTGTGTATCCATGCCAAGGTCAGATGTGTGAAGCATGAGAGCACATTAAAGTCACATCTGCCTTCTCTGTTTTCGCCTCAGTTATCCCTCTGAAGACCGAGCTTGCGTACAAAATTTTGGAGAGAGGTCGTGTGCGCTTATGGCTGCAAGCTGAGAACATCTCTTCTGCCGTGACCTACAAATTCTTTGCCAATAACAAGGAGCTTGTCAACTGCGAGGTAAGCAAAGCGATACAGACAGCTTATGACATGGATGTAAAAACTCAGGGTGCTTGGTGAGAACTGCTTTGGGTTTTATATTTAGTTGACCTTGCATGCATGGCACCATGTGCCGTCTCACCCTGAACGCTCCCAAGATCCGATCGGAATGAAATTCCCATAAAAAGCGATCAGAGAGCGGCATTCCGGACAATTTACGTCCCTATTTGTTTTGTTCTCTCCTTGTTTTGGCTCTAGGCAACTAAAATGAGACATGATGTAGCCACGGGCGTTATTGAGCTGGTGCTGGATCACTTCACTGAGGAAAACGAGGGGACATTCGCCGTGCAGATTCAGGACGGAACAGGAAAGGCACAGTCCTCTCTGGTGCTAATTGGAGATGGTGAGACCATTTTAAATGTTATGATCCTGCAATATATATATTATAAATTGTCTTGACCATTTACCTTTAACTCTTATTTCACTCCAGCGTTCAAGGCAGCACTGGCAGAGGCTGAATATCAGAGGAGGGAGTACATCCGCGTCAAAGAGGGTATAAATCAAGGAAAAGCACTAGAAACTTTTGTTTACAGTTTACTAACACACATCCTCTATTTTTATGTACCATACCAACAAACAGTACCTATAAACCTATAATTCGAAGTAGTGTTCCTAATATTAGTATCACTTCTCAAAGTCAGGCTACGTCAACACCAAGCTGGGTGAATCTGAAAATGGTAATTTTGTACAAAATTCCAGTCAACCCAGTTTAAGAATTTCATAGTCAGTGCAGCACTAGCTGTGTTTCACCCATCATGTTTGTTTTTGTGTCTTGAACACAAACCTTCAGCAGCATCATGGCAAACATACATCACTGTTTCCGAAGTTTTTCCCTGTCCACATCTCAAATCTAGGCACCTCAGCAAACATTTCCACTTTTTTATTCATTAAATGTGAAAACTCTGAAAAACAAAAGTACCAAGCAAACCTAGAACCATGATATAAAAAATTGTCCTGTCACAATGTTTTACAATGAGGAATCTTTTAAAAAAATTCCCAGATCCAGAATTTAATCCAGATTATCTCCAAAATCTAATTGGGTCTTCCCTGTGCAGAGAACCACCTCTGGTAGAAATTAAATATAATATATGTATATAATATATACATATATAAAACCCTGAGGTACACGTCAGTGTGAATTCCAGCTCTGACAGTTCCTCAACATCAGCTACATCACTTCAGTTCAAAACTGGCCTGTTTACTTCACTCCTGTTTGCAGAGTAACTGAATTTATTTCCACCTGCCTATGATATTTTTTAACCAAATGAGCAGGTTCTGTTTCCCAAGATATTGCCTCCTGGCCAAATTGTCACTTTTATCAATTTTTGACTGACATTTTTTGGCGGTAAGCTTAAAAAAAAAAATCTGTATTTGTTGTTCCAGAATAATCTCAAAGCTCATTAATAGAGAAGAGGTAAAGGTGAAAATAGAGTGAAACAAAGTAGATGAATTTAGATCTGAATTATAGATTTTAACTCATGGATGTATATAGAGGGTGTTATTCTACTAACGATACCATTTAAAATGCTAATTTGTGAATATCCAGGTAGTTGCATTGTTCATCCTTTAGATATAAATCTATTGTTTTTTTGTTGCTGCTGTAATTGCTTCATCAACTGCCGTTAATCTCACTTTTGCTAGGTCCTCATTTTAGCCAGTTCCTGTCAGTTCACATTGGGGAAGATGCCAGTGTCAGCCTCATCTGCAAGGCAAGTGGAGCCGCATTTGTGCCTCAACACATCTCAAACAAATGGCCTGCGTTTATTGTCAGTGCCAGTCCAAATGACTAACGTGTCAGGCTTTATTCGGCTCACTCATAAAGATATCATTGTGGTGGCTTGGTGTTCAGAGGCACACTGAACGGCCATATTTCAGGCTGGCTCGATGATCGCTGCCCACTGCCTGATGTGTCTTGTCTCCACTCTTCTCCTCAGGTGGCTAATCTGAAGAAAGAGTCAGTATTCCACTGGTTTAAGAACGATGTGGAGGTGATACCAGATGTGCCTGCTGACCTGAGCTCTGGAGTCTGCAAACTACCCCTGCAACTGGTGAGATCTTTTATTCATGAAAGGAAAAAAAAAACAACAAAGTAATGCAGTTACTGAGTTTAGCCAATAAAACTGAGCAAATCTGAGGGACTGCTGCAATCACCGTGCAACTTGAGCAGCAACAGATGTCATTAAAGTGCACAACGCAGTGTACAAAGTGTAATCGGTATGAAATAATTTGCATGATTTACTCCTTCCTGCTGAACTGCTAAGGCTTTTATCTTCCTTCAGAAGTTTTCGGTTCCCATTGTTAGCAGAGGTTTGCAGTCTTTTGGTTTCATAATAATGAACATGCCGATTTATGTTTCTCAGCAAATTGCAATCAAGGCTCTGGTGTCGGTTAATGGGAATGACAATGTTACAGATGCTCAGAGTAATAACGTAGACGTTCTGTCTAATTGCATAATGAAAAGTTGTTTGCTACTATCAGGAGAAAATAAACTGAAGATGAAAAGAAAATTGGGAAGGAAAACACCTGAAATTTCCTGCTGGTGAAAAAAACAAAATCATGACGCGTCTGTTTTGTGCTAAAGAAATCTGCATTCAGATTTAAACCAAATGTGGGAGTGGCTTAGATCAGAATGACCTAAAAAATAGGAACTTACTGAAAATACTGAACGTTCATATGAAAACATTTGGGTGGTTTATAATTTGTATAACTATAGACGTACTGAACTTTTTTGATGTTCCACTCACTTATTAAGTTTGGTAATATTGAGGAAATATTCTTGAACCCAAGATTCTGCTTTAATTTGAACTGTTGTCGCTACACCACTTTGAATATGAAGATGAGACAGTAACAGACTGTTTCCAGTGGTCACAGTGGTCTAAACTATGTATTTAAAAAAATAAATAAAACTACTTATGACTACTTATGTAAAACTAATAGAAAGTATTATTTAAAAGTTAAAAATAAAATAAATTGAAAGACTAAATAAAAATATTTTGAAATTATAATAACTTTGGAACTACCCACAATATTTTCCCAGGAATTTGAATTTAATTATCCAAAATATAAATAAACAAGCAAAATCATTTAAACCAGGCAAATGAATGAATGAACAAACTTTGTAAGTGCATTTTGCATGACCTCACATTCATGGTCATAAATGTGCCCCTTCGTTGTCCTACAAGCTTCATCTCTGGTTGCTTGTTCCCTCCCAACATGAAAGTAAAAACTATTTTATAAGATTTCTTTAAAAAAAATTTCATCCAGATGTATCAAGTGCCTTCTATTCATATCAGTAGTTGTATTTGTTTAGAAGATCTGCTCATTTTAATTCATGTAACTGCATTCAGTTACATCCTTATCATGGAAAAAGCACTATTGTTATTATTAAGGAGGTTATATTTTCACCTGCATTGGTTTGTTTGTTTGTTTGTTTGTCTGTTTGCTTGCAACATTACTCAAAAAGTTATAAACGGATTTTGATGAAATTTTCAGGATGAGTCAGAAATGATACAAGGAACAGTTCATAAAATTTTGGCAGGGATACAGATAATTGTCTGGATGCAGGGAATTTGTAAAGATTTTTGCAGTCTTGGCAGAGGTCTGCACTCTCTGAGTGCTTTTTTAGTTATTATATTATATATATTATTATAATTGTTATTATTTTAAATGTGAGTAATTGAGTGTGTTTGTTGGCCCTGCAATAGACATCAGAGCTGTTTAGGGTGTACCCCGCCTCTGCCCAGATACTGCAAAGATTGGGTCCAGCCTAGTTGTGACCATAGTAGGATTATGCCATTCAGCAAACGAATGGAATTTGTCTGCTGATGTAATATGAAATCTTAAAGTTTGAAACTCGCAGCTACAGTACATCATGTCCCACAGCTTGATCTAGTCACTGTGATTTGTCTTCACTGTATAACATTGCAAAACACAGCAAAATTTTGATTCAGGCTTTAAGTAGAGCAAGTTAAGAAGTAATCAAACATAAATATCCTTATGGGAGTGTTTGTGGTCAATTACATACAATTATACAACATCAGGGTGTAGGACAGGGATCCAAAGCTAATTATGACCACTTTCTTCACAAAGACAAAGGCTCGAAGCAGACATCGAAAGGAGCTTTGTGCTTCAGCAACAATCAACACACTCCATTCACTCAACCACTGTGTGATTTTGAAGTCCCAGTAATGAGGAAAGGATGTATAATCTTATATATAAGTGAGCTGTGTTGAATAAACAGCCTACAGAATACTTGAGTGGTCTGTTGTCGTAAACATTGTGTTGTGAAATTCTGCCCTCAGTTCTCCAAGAAGGATGTGGGTGTGTACAAAGCAACTATCGGTGATGACAGAGGACAAGACGTGTCTCAGGTTGATATTTCTGGGAAAGGTAATTGCACCTTTGCCTCAGATTGGTGAATTTAAAGAAAGCATAGTAAAGAAAACCTTATCCTTAACTTGCCTTTTCTCTCACCTGCAGCCTTTGACAACATCATTTGCGAGCTCTCACGTATTGCTGGTAAGTATCACAGTAATATTTCTGCATATCTCTGGCCTGTGCTGCTTCCCTAAAGCTAGGTAGCATTTAGTATGTAGGAAAACATCCATGCAAAATCCACCAGATTTCAGCTTTTTAAGATTTCCCCACACATCATCTTTCATCAGCATGGATGCAGGACAGACTGCTGACTAATGAAGAAGGTCAGCTGAATATATATAAAATCCTTTGCTGCTTATGTAGTCCAGCTAAATTCCAACCTTCTGAACAAGGGTACATCATGCTGTCCACACAAAGTACATGGTGACTGATACTAGCAGACTGACATTGTCACCATGTTCCCAACCAAATGTGTTGCAAGTTCTTGACAAGGAAAAATATAATTTAGTTGGGGCAAGAAAAAAAATATGATGTTCCTGAGCTGCAGTGAGTCATGCTGATTGTCCTGTAATAGTCATTGACATTTTGCCAGGGGTCAGAAATGGAGAAGCAGTTGGACAAATGCATCATATGCCAGCTGTGATGCGTCAAATGCTGCCATGGTGAAACATCAGGTACAAAACAAGAAGTGTGATTATATGGTGACAAGTGACAACCAAACAGGGAAAAGAAAGAACATGAGAGCATGTAGACAAACCGAACGAGAGTCTGTAAGTGAAATGCATTTCAACTCCCAATTCCAAAAAAAGTTTATAATGGAACGCAGTGATTTGCAAATTACATAAACCCATATTTTATTCAAAATAGATCTGAATGGGAGACATTTTACTCTTTCATGGAAAAATATTAGCTCATTTTGAGTGTGATGGAAACAACACATCGCAAAAACTTTAGGACAATAAAAAACTACAAAAGTGGTACCCAAAAAAGAAACAGCAGTTAATTAATATGCTTAGTTGGCATGAGAACCTGGGCAGAGAACCTGGGCAGAGGTTCACCAATCTGCAAAAAACTACATATATAAATCGAGGAGTATTTTCAGAATATAGTTCTTTAGACTTTGAATATCTCAACATATAAAGTGCATAATAACATCAATAGATTTTAAGAATCTGGAGAAATGTGTGTTCACGTGACAGGCCGAAAATGAAAATCGGATGATCTTTGTGCCCTCGGGTAGCACTGCACTAAAAACAGGCATGATTCTGTCATAAAGATCTCTGTAAGGGCTCAGGAAGACTTGCAATAATCACTGTCTGTAAATTAAAGGTGTGACAGTCAAAAATAATATCTAAAACAAAAGATGTATGTGTATTTATTTGTATTGTTGGATTTTGATCCACATTAAATTTAACTCGCTAGTCAGTGAGCTAGCATTTCGTTTAAATCCCATTGAAGCACTCTTCAGCCATATTTCTGCCTTGTGGGAGTTCAGCATGTCTTCAGACATTCCATCTCTAATCCCATTTTCCCAAAACCAATCGTCAGTGACTGTTGCCTGAAACTCCACAGAGCACCTCTGCCCAGAGCTCAGGTGTCCTGTAATAGAAAAAATACCTACTATCTGATTTCAGTTTGAGGAAGTGCCTCTCCTTTTTTTCCTTTTCCGACTTGCACAGGGTCCAGCGCATCCGACTTGGTGATCCAGTGCACTGCCGAGGGCATCATGCTGCAGTGCCATATGAAATATTACACAGAGGAAATGAAGATCCACTGGTTGCTCAAGTATGCTTATTTTCTCCCCTGGAGAAGGGAACTTCCTGAATAGAGTGATGGAAATAGCCATGGAAATGAGATATGCATGCTTACTGACACCTCTGAGCATGACGCCGGCCCTGCATGTAAACACGATTTGCAGATTTTTGTCTATAATTGTGTTGCTTTAGCGTGCGGTGCGAGAAAGCGATTATTGAACAACGGGAAATTAGCAGGGCCAATTGACAAGAGACCTGTGTGAATGTCAATACAAATCAAATCTATCAGATTTACAGCCACCTAATGCTTTAGCCCTGGGGTGCAAACTGAAAGCATGCAGAATACTAACACAGAAAGTGAATCTTCTTCCTTTGCTCATTTTGTAAACATTCTTGCACCTTGACTGAATGTTCTGAAACTACTATGGATGCTCCTTATCGTTTCCACACTGCAGTATGCACTGAGAGGATACTGAGAGCATTTCTTGCAGTTCTATAATGATTTTCTTTCTCATAGACCACTGAATATCCAATCAGGAAATCAGTGGCAGAGCAGACTGCTCAGCAGTACACTACTCTGTGTATAATGTACTGTATTATCACTGTTTGCAAAGGTAATAGTAGCTACAGATATACAGAAATGTATTGCCATTATATTTGTTTTCTTTCTATTGTGCATACAGGGACACCAAAATCGCTGTGTCTGAAAGGATGCGTGTTGGTGGCACCCCAGCCATGGCCAGTCTGGAGATAGTAGAACCTACTGAAAAGGACAAAGGAGTGTATACCTTTGTGATTACAGACACCGAGAAGACCTACACTCGTACTATTGAACTGTCTGGACAAGGTAAAAAAAAAAATCTTCAAAATAAAGATGGATCACATGTGGTTATCTGTGCAGTATGCTGGCCACAGACAGACGTCTTAAAATTGCACATGATCTGCATTCCTGAATAAACATAACATGCCCTTAAAAAGGGTTCCAGACACAAAATTAACAGACAACGGCCTCCTCCTACTGTAAGCTCCATGTGGAATAGTGTTTGGGAGTCGTGTTCTAATCTCATTCTGACTCTTTTGCAATTGCCACTAGGGATGTGGGGAGGCTGAGGCCTATTTTAGTCGACACTGGGTGAAGGCAGGGTACACCCTGAACAGCTCGCTAGACCATTACAGGTTCAACACACTCACACACACACACACACACACACACACACACACACACACACACACACACACACACACAAAACCATTCACACCAACATTGACACATACAGACAATTTGAAACAACCACTTAGCCTAATGTACATGCCTTTCGATTGTGGGAGCAAACCAGAGTACTGGGAGGAAACCCACACAAGCACAGGTAAGTCTGGCCTTTTTACAACCGAACCTGGACAGAGGCACAATTGTGATTTTGCTCGGGGGTCTTAGCACAGTGGGAGACTAACTGGGAGAACATGCAAACTTCACACAGAAACACCTGAGCCTGGGACTTGAACCCAGGACCTTTTTGCTGTGAGCGGACATGCTAACCTGTACTCCACCATTTTTAAAAATGTCCTACATTCCTTAGCCTATTGCTACAAAATGTAATCGCAGGATACAGTAGTGGCCAGTGTAGCACTAGTAAACCCCAGCTGTCTAACTGGGTAAATCCAGTCGTGAGGTACTGGTAACAGTGCATCAAAGATGCAGATCCAGGCTGTGGTGGCCCATGTGCTGCCCGAGAGCACTTGCAATCAGTAGAGCGAAGACAGTAATTAATTAGGAAAAAAAAGCAATACCTTGCAATGCAGCAAAACATAGCTATTAAGATAATGAGATATGATTTTTTTTCTGTGCCGTCCCTTTAAGGGTTCTAATGTTAAATCGTTTTTCTCTTTCTCGTGTCTCATTTGGTCTGTGCTTAACATTTATCTTCTTTCTGCCTTTTATCCACCCTCTAGTTTATGATAATGCCTATGCCGAGTTCCAGAGACTCAAGTAAGATAATCATGGCTTTGGAGGCTGCTTGCTCCTCTTGTCTTCCCTTCAGTGTTTAGAAATGCAGAGCATGTGTGGCGCATGTCAGTGTGTGGATAAAATATTAGCGTGTGCGCTAATGAGCCTGCTAACAACGCCATTCTTCTGTTGCTTTTCAGAGCGGAAGCATATGCCGAAAAGAGTGAGTACACTCATTCAAGTACTCGGCGCTTGTCACAGCTTCTTTTATTGATACAATTACATCTTTCAGTCTGACTGGGGTGTGACGTTTGTATTTTCAGATCGTGGCAAAGTCATTGGTGGTCTACCTGATGTTGCAACCATTATGGAAAAGAAGGTTTGGCATCATCTTAACATTGGTGTACCATAACATAACAACTCTAAAGATATCTGCAGTGACTATACGTTTTGGAGGCAGGGCTACATCATAAAGACAAACAAAGTTAAGTTGCTACGAATTAGTCAAATTCGTAAGGTAACCTCTTGATAGCCAGGTGAGAGGTGACAACATGGGGCCATCAAGCATTCACTCTAGCAGCTCATTTAGAGTGGTGGTTTTAGATATACCTTTGTTCAACTATATGTGGTCCAGCTGGTGCGTTTCCAACCGACAGTGTCATCATATTAACCAGGGTTGCCATATTTCAGAAAACATTTCCAGCTCATTTACATCTCAGAAACACACAGAAGACCTAGAACTCACCAATAAAATTCAAGAATTGAAAAAGGGAGATATGAGACATATGAAAACAAGGTCACTGTAGTACACACACATTTCAGATATATGAACATCATTCACTCCATAATTCCTCCATAAAATGAAATAATCCCCAAACGCCAATCTTTGCAACCTACCGTACGATGAAAATGATTGTGTATATACACATTGCCTCGGTTCGACAGAAATGCATTACGTATATCAAAATCCTTCATATAGCCTAACATAGTACCTTTAAATTAGCCCATTTTCTCATAAATCTCACCCCATCATTAACCGTGCTGTCTGCTTTCTTCCTGACTCAGACAAAGACACCCCCCCCCCCCCCCCCCCCCCCACCATCCACTGGTGACAAAATGATTCTAAATGACGCAGAATAGTTCCTCACCATTATGCACCATCTAGAAAGGCCAGAAAATCAACGGAGCATTAGTTAATATCTGCCAAACAGCTTTTTTCTTACATTATTGGTCACTTAAAGTGGATATTAATATTTCATTAATAAAACATAACGTTTAAAGAGAATAAATGTTTGTTAAATGACTCGTATACTGTACACCTGCCTTCATGGAGGAGTCATTACTAAAAGATATAGACACATATTAGTTTGTGCATGAAAATGGTTTGGATTTGTAGGAAAACAGCACTGAAGGAATCAGCACAGCTTGCACTGGCTAGCAGTGAATTTTGTTCTGCATTTTGCAGACCATTAATTTGGCCCCCGTGGTAATGATGCGATTGCATTAGTGATCCTAGACACCACAGGGCAGTTTTTGTAGTGATCCCGAATGGTGTGTGGTGGTGTGTGAACAAGCCAGAGGATCATCTCTTCTCTTCATCAAGGATAGCGAGTGCTTGGGGGGTGGTGGTGGATAATACTCCTTTATTGTCTCCGGCCTTGTAATCCACAGCTGAGGAAGCTGCGAGGAATGTTGTCTATTCATTGGATACATCTATTTAGTGAAAATGTCAAGCATCCTCTCTCTCTGTCTCTCTCTCTCTCTCTTTCTCTCAATTTCTTTTGCACCAAGTGAATACAGTAGGTCCATAGTTGTTGGGTCCCATTAAAAGGCAAGCCAGCTGCCATATGGGACATTAGCAGGGCTCTTACAATGGGCAGTGCTCTAATGAGAGCTCCCTTAATGCTAGAGAGTGGGTAAGATGGTCATTGTTAAAGAAATCCCATGGTCCTTCTGGATCAGGTCCATTATTATAACCACAGGAGCATTATGAGTACAAATGAGCAACCTTGTTTATTCCTGTTCATCAGTGTTACAGCAGGATCTTTACTAGAAAATTCTTAGGGAAAATATTCTGAGAGGTCTATTTACAACAAATAAGCTAAACACACTGCTTTGCCTTTGGGACAACTGAGTGATGGTTGTTATTAATACATTATACATTCATGTGAAAAAATAAGTATGTCCCATGGACATCGTTGATAGTTTCTACATATTTGAACAAGAAAACATTTCACCCTCTTTAATACTGTGATAAGATGATGCACTTGACTAGAACCACAAGGAAAAGGTACTTCTATTATTATTTATTCAACACAACTATTAGTCTAATATTAATTCTAGTTAATATTAAGTCTAATACTATTAGAATAATGTCTTGTAAACATAATTCATAGACAGTTACATAATTGTCCACCAGATCTTGTAGACCACTGCCTATTTGTACATCATATCTTGTTGACCATTAGATAATTATTTACCAAATCTTGTAGACCACTGCATAATTGTCCACCAAATCTTATAGACCATTACATGTAGGGCAGTGGTGGCTTTTTGGTTAAGGCAATGGGTTACTCAGCCGAAGGTCAGAGGTTCAATCCTCACTATCACCACTGTTGGGCCCTTGAGCAAGGCTCTTAACCCTGTGTTGCTCGGTTGTATAAAAATGATAATTGTAAGTTGCTCTGGATAAGAGCATCTGCCAAATGCTGTAATTTACATAATTCTTTACCAAATTTTATAGACCATTTCATAATTGTCCACCAGTCTCTGATATCATTCATTCATTCATTCATCTTCTGAACCGCTTATTCCTACTTAGGGTCGCGGGGAGGCTGGTGCCCATCTCAGCC
>JAOUQZ010000039.1:4872761-4885277 GCA_028564935.1 Neosilurus hyrtlii
TAATTAGGGTCACAGGGAGGCTGGCACCCATCTCAGCCAACTCTGGGCGAGGGCAGAGTACACCCTGGACAGCTTGCCAGGCCATCGCATAATTTCTTGATTTTAAAAAAAAAAAAAGCACATCCCACCATGGAGTGCTGTCACGGAAAAATAATCAATGATAGCATGATATGATGCTCAACATTCCATGTAAATTAGCTGGACATCAGTGTATGGAACCATATAATATACACCCGCACCAGCACTTCTGTTCAAGACATGTCCTTATGCTGTACACCAATACACCAATTGGAGAATTCAATGTAACACATTATAAAGATCAAACATGAAAACCTTAATGTATCAGCCAGGATAATACTGGTACATATTACAGTCGCATCATTAATTTGACTCTCACACCATGCTTATTACTGTGAACTTTGTCTCAAGTCCCTGAATTAGAGACATTTTCTTCTGAACTGCATAAAGAGGAGCACTTTCAAAAGCCAACCTTGCTCCAAGCTATTTCCGCCATTGAAGAAAATTAGGAAATGAGAAGAGCATGATTAGAATATGGAAGCGTGGATAATGTCGAAATATTTTCATCAATATAATGTGGCACCCTAAAGTACGCTAGCCCTATGGGTATGTTAAGCTCATCTACAGACTTCATAGACAATTATAGTGAAGAGACTGGCAAACTTGTACTGTTGCAAAGACACTGACTCGGCAAAACTAGGGGTGGAACATAATGAAAAATCTCAAACATTAAAAGAAAAACAACCAACAATGTAGAAGTATCATTTCATTTTTCATTTGCCTCTAATGGGTTTGTCCTCGATGGGTGTGATTTAACCTGTTTTTAAATTCTGCCCATAAAAATAATGCTCTTTTTGTGTGACCTCGGTATTTAAACTGTAACTATTCCAGCAGGGGTGGAAAACAACAAACCACTAGTATTCTCAGTTCTGTTTTCCGACAGCCCACTGTTCAGACCTAACCCTGACCCAACTGAACTGAGTAGGGTTTCCTACTGATGAAAGAAAGGCACCAAATCTTATATGAGTAGGGCTTTTGGACCAATGGGCTGTCAGAACACTGTCTCGTCCCCCTGAAACAGTACCAACATTTTTATGTGTGGAGCAGAGATAAGCACCAAGGTGTCTCTAGCCAACAGTGTCAACTGTCATCTGGTATCTATTGCTATTATTTGTTAGCAATATCACCTTGCCTTATGTGTGCCTTCAACTTGAATAAATTAGCTTCAGCTACTGAGATGTGTAGCTATCAATATGACTATTCTCACCTAGGTGTATTAAACCCTGGAAACATATTGTTAGCCATTTAAAAAAAAAACAGTGTGTCTGAATTTTAAATTCAATTTCACGACCCAAACAAAATCAACATGCCAAGAGTCTACACCTCAAATGTCAAATACTTAGCAGCAACATCTGAGATGGTAGAGACACTTGAACAGGACACAATTTTGTAGTAATATTCTGCAAATTATGTGAGCTAATACATTAAAATATATAAGATACAGCTAAGCATCCATCCTACTACAACATTTACAGGTGAGAAATTAGCTAGCTAAGTGAGATAAATTACATGCAAAAAACTTTTATAATATAAATATATACCTAAAATATAGGTAACTGCTAAAGTTTAATGTATTAGCAACACAGAATAATGTATAAAGTTTGTCTCTGATAGCAAACGAACAAGACAAGCAAGCTGCTACAGCCCCAACAACATGTGTCTACGTTATCTTTGTTTATATAATGACGATCACTGTGGTGGTTTTCACTTTAGCATAGCTCTGCTTTGTAAGTTGCTTTGTAAGTGGAAATAGAACTTTTTCAGATTAGCTGCGTCAGTTGTAGACTTATGAAAAAGTGATTTGTTAAGTAAATGCTGTATGGACTTGCTTGAGCAATTCTGTTCATCACTTTTACTCAAATGACTTTCAACACATATGCAGTCCTTTTTCTCAAGTTTTTGTACTCTTTGAACTACTGCAGTTTCTTTTTTTTTTTGGCTTTCTGTAACAGCCCTACATATATGCCATCACTTCTCTTGTACAGTAAACTCACTCGGGGCCATGTTGAGTCTCTTACGTTTAACACATTCTCCGTGCACAGTTTAAGTCCTGCCTATGAATTTATTTTGGGAAACAGCACAAGTAGCTTTCAAACCAATTTATATGAATTTCGAACTAATTTAAATGAATCAACAGTGGCCCAATGGCATGCCCCCACTACATTCTCACCCCCCATCCCCACCCTCAACACACACACACACACACACACCCCTGATGCATTCCAGCAGATTTCATCCCTGAGTGGAGCTGAAAATAGCCAGAAATCAAATGCCAGTAGCGTAGCTCTGACTGTCCTGAAAGCTACAGTGCAAATTGAATTGCTGTTTCAGCGGGAATAACAATGGGTGGACACTGTGGTAACACTCACCGGTCATGCCTTTTCCACACTCTGCCGTTTTATTTTATTCAACTGTAGTTTGTCTTATTTGCCATCTAAACTGACTTGAATTCCTCACTGTGCTGCACTACAGATTCTTAAGGAGATTTGTGTGAAGAACATTCCACAAAAATTGTTTAAAAAAAACATTCCAACAAACGTTCACCCTCTCAAATGCAGATAAAAGTGATTTACTTGAACAAAACCACATGAAAAATTAGATTTTAACCAACATTTATTCAACAGAAATATCAATCGATGTTAAATTCTTCTGTGGGGAAAGTAAGTACAGCCTTAGCCTCAGAAGCTCGTATTGTCCTGTTCAAAATAAATATCTTCTTGTAAACTTTTTGTGCAAAATTGTCTCTTACATCAATTTGCTGAAAAGCTGGACCAATGATCACAAGCTGCCCAGTTCCTGAAGCAGCAAAGCAACCCCAAACCATAACATTCCCCACCCCCATGCTTGACAGTTGATATAAGATTCTTCTCCTGTTCTTTGCCACACATGAATACTGTGCCCAAACACCTCTACCTCTGCTTCATCTGTGCAAAGCACATTATTCTAAAAGGCCTTGTCTCTGCTTGTCTGCTAATATGCAACCTGTAGTTTTGCTCCAAAGTTTGGATAGTTGCACCAATAGCCACAGGAGCTTCCTGCAGATTCTGTGATGAAATGTGGGGGTTCTTGGAGACTTCTTTTCGTGGGTATCTGGCTACATTCCCTGCTGCAGCCATTGCTGGACAAATTGGCAATAGTTTGCAAATCATGGCACTTGTAGATGATTTTTCTCATCGTGAAAGTATATAATTTAGAGATCATTTTAAATCCCTTGCCAGAATTTGAGACATTTTTTTTCCGTGAAGGCATTAGCGAGCTCTTTAGTTCTTGGCATGATGACACCACACATTAAAAACTAATAAATAAATAAACAAGCAAATAAAAAATTAAGTAAAAACACACCAGACCTTAACTGTCAGGTTTTAATAAAATCAATTCCACCTGCAGGAGGTTCGAACCAATAGCACCTAATCTGAATCATATGATTCATATTTTATAAACTTTAAGGAGTGATAAATATAAGAGTATGTATACTTTTTTCATGTTACTTGTTTTGAGGAAAATCTACATTTTGTGTGTCATTTGTTCAAGTAAATCACCTTTATCTAAAGGGCAATGTATGAACAAGGGTGAAATGTTCAAAATGCTGGAATTGAAAAAAAAAAAATCATCAACAATTTGACATGGGATGTATTAATTATTTCACATGATTGTATTCGTCATTGATGTTTGTTAGGCTTAATCTGAAAATACATTTAATTCTAAGCTTGTGGCTTAAATATTACGAGTAACATTACAGAGGGCAGCAATGTTATGAGAGAACAAATAGTAAAATATACACATAAGTAATTTTATTGAAGATGCAGCATGCAATGACTGATGGTTCAAATAACCACAGAAACCACACAGTTAATAAAATAAATGTAAAATTCATCGTTTTTAAAGGGCGAAAATGTAGTTTCAGGTTTAGTGCATTTATATTCATAGCACAGTTCACAGTTACTTATCAGCAATTTATTACATTTTGTCTTGGATGAGCACCAATGTGCTTGAAATATACATATCTATATAAAACAAACAGTCAGTACATCATAAACAAAAAAAGAAGCATTTTTTTTTACTAAATGGCAGCGAAGATGTTTTAAATAATTAAAGAAAAGCACAAATGACTGAAAAGTGCCTTACTTTAGCATCCCAGGTGAAAATGCATTTTTAATAAGGGTGCAATGAACATGAATTTGTTTTGTGTACATGTGAATGCTAATGAGGCTTCAATTATGGATTAGATATTTATGTATATAAGATATGGTGCTATGCATAAAACATGACCATAAAAAGAAAAAAGAAAAAAAAACTCCTTACACTCAGTGCTTTAAGTGCTAAGTTGTTACTCCTTGGATCAGGATTGTACTTGAAGTAAAAAAAAATAACCTTACTAAAGCCCTAACTTTTGTACCTCTTCATACAAAGTGATGGGTTTACTTAATTTGGCTTAGCGATGACATACAATTCATATCGTGAGTGGTTAAGATCAGGAATACTTCACTCCCCTTGCAGCTCCATTGCAATGTTTAAGATTATTGCACAGTCTGCACTTTTCCCCCTCTGGAGTATTGCACTGCATGCACTACACGTTGCAGCATGGCTGTATTCCAAGTAATGCCTAAGTGTCTTTTAATGTCCTTTCTTTCTTTATCATTTTCATTCACACCAATCAGCCGTAATATGAACACCACCCAACAGGTCAAACTGTGCACACATTAATACCACTTCCAACGTGGGAAAGACTTCAGGACAGAGAATTTATCACCTTCTGACTCCATATCTGAGTCATGATGATATACTTTCTATTATATATAAACTATATATATAGTAACAAGAACTAAATTATTTTGTTATTGGCGATGTTCCAAAAATAAATAAATAATAGTTGGCATGCCACTGTGTTATAAGACAAATACAGCATTTCAGAAATAGCCATTATTGAAAAATAATCCAATTTAGGTGAATTATGGCAGGATGTCCCATGTAATGGGTAGACCACTTAGTGGTTACTCTACCAGGGGCCAGACTGTGTCCTTCTGTCCATCTGTCACAATGTCCTGCCAGCGACACATGATATCGGTCACACCCCAGCATATCTCTCTCCCTCTGTCTCTGTCACATTACCCATCGTACACACTTTGTGACATCACCTATTGACTGACCTACAAAATCTGTGATGGGGCACTACCGCCCTGGGTCATCCCACCTGGGACCTAGCTTTTTTCTAGGTTGGCTTTTCATCACCCAACCTGTTTCCTATGATAGCACACGACAGTTTGCCTTTTAAATGAGTAATGAATGACACTTTTTAACTGTTTATTAATCTGTTCAATTGCATACAACCTCCACACAACATTAGTTCTTGATTGAACCCAGTCGTGATTTCTTCCTTCCTTTCATTTCTACTGTAACTGGGTGAAGTGTCATAAGTAAGCGCTCTAAAATGTCTTGCTGCCTGTGGATAACAGTCCCTTGGATGGTGTGAGATCTTTACTTAGTACTACACATCCATTTGAGGTTATCTGGTGCAGCAGAGATTATAATCTGTTTATTCTTCCGAGAGGGCCGACTGAGACCATAATACACTTTATATCTGTAACTAGAGACCTGTAAATCCAGCATTATTGTTCTCTTCTGAACAGTAAGAAGAGAAAGCTCGTAAATGTAAGCAGGAATCGGACTATAAAACAGATTTGCATTTGGTGTTAATTGGCCATATGCTTCCTGTGTATAACGTGAACATTTTTGTGTCTTAGCAAGAGAATGTTGTCATGCTTTTTTAACATTTGAACATTCGAAATGTAATCAATATGATCTGAATGTACTATGCCAAATCATTTTATAAGCCCCAGCAAACTATACCATTATCTATGTAAGTGATAACATCTGTCAGTTAGAATATTCATAATCAGCCACGTACCGTACCTCAAGTGTGTTCTACATAATGTGTAAACTCCTGTGACTGATGATTCTTGATTGCTGTATGTGTGAAAATGAGTACAGTTTCATAAACCCCCACTCAAAGCCGAAGGCTGGGGGAGGTGGTTCACCAAATAGTTAGAGGAGATTAACATTTATTTATAAAAAAAAAACAATTTCATGATATAAAGAAGGGATGGGACGGTGGTGTAGTGGCTAACAAGTCCGCCTCACAGCAAGGAGGTCCTGGGTTCGAGTGCTGGACTCAGCGAGGGCGTTTCTGTGTGGAGTTTGTCTGTTCTCCCTGTGATTTCGCCCAAAGTCCGAACACATCCACAATAGGATGGCTGTTTCAAATTGGCCCTAAGTGTGAGTGTGAATGGTTGTGTGTGTTGCCCTGTGATGGTCTGGGGAGCTGTTCAGGGTGTAGCCCTTTGGGGCAGTGGTGGCTCATTGGATAAGGCTCTGGGTTACTGATCAGAAGGTCAGGGGCTCAAGCCCCAGTACCGTTATAACATCTGCCTCACAGCAAGGAGGTCTTGGGTTCAAGTCCCAGATGTGGCGAGAGTAAAGTTCACTCTATGTAAGTGTGGGTTTCCTCTGGGTTTCCTTCCACAGTCCAAAGACATGCACTTTAGGCTTACAGGATATTTGTGAATATGAGTGGGAATGGTTGTGTGTATGTGCGTGTGTGTTGGCCTTGCAACGCTTTGCTGTACCCTGCCTTTGCATGAAATCGGCTGAGATGGGCTTCAGTCTCCTCCTGACCCTAATAAAGGATAAAGTGGTTCATAAAAGGAAATTAAATGATAAGTTTACCCCAGAGTACCCCATCACCTCAAACTGAGGTGATGTTTTCTTATAGGCAAGGAGTTGTAACACTGCATGTGTCCTGGTAAAATAGTTATCTCTGTGCCCATCCCTAAGCATTTTTATTTTTATTTTCTTCACTCGTACAAAAGACCAATCCGAGGAAGCTGCATGGATCCATCACTATTCCTCCTACAAAAGTGCAAACCTGGCAGAACCACACTTGACTGCAGCAGGAGAAAAAGTGAATGAGATTTAATCCATGTTTATCACTGTGGCTCTGTTGCTTTAGCTTCCAGGTGCTGGGGTAAATAGAATCGTCCACAACCAGGAACAAACAAATCAACAATGCCTTCAGGAGAGCGTTTTCCTCCCCTTCCTGGCTCTGTAATCTGCTCTTATTTTACTGCCAAAAGTCAAGAATGCAGTTTAATCCTTGAGCAGGTTTATTTCTGTTCGAACACAAGACTTATTTTGGCCTTAAACAAACAAAAAAAAATGCATGCGTGTACTCAAATCCATTTTCTTTGTGCAGGGATTTGTTTTTGTTCTTGCAAAAAAAAAAACCCAAACAAACAAACAAACAAAAACCCTATATGCCCCCCCATACCTAATGTACCTTTTTAGAGTCTAAATAACTACAATTTTAATTATTTACAAAAAAATGCTAAAGCTCCCAGCTGTGTTGTGCTGCTCTGCTGTATTTTAGTTATTAAATTAAAATACTCAGTTGAACTTAATGGTAGCAAAGTTACAGATGTAACGTTTACCCCACATAATAGGTATAAACAAGGAGACTACAGCTAGCATAACTAATACTATTATATCAGCAAAGTGAGCAATACATCATAATATTTAATCAAACAGCAGCTCACTGCCAACTATCCTTCCTCTTAAGGACCTCAAGAAATCTGTCAGTAGCTGATTTCCTATTGCAGCTTTATGCAAAAATAGAAGTTCATTCAGTCACTCATTTGCTGAAACACTTATTCCTACTAAGGTCATAAGGATGCTGGAGCTTATCACAGCTGACTCTGGGTGAAGGCAGGATACACCCTGAGAAACTCTCCAGACCATCGCACAACACACACGCAACCATTCACACTTAGGGGCAATTTGGAACAGCCCGTTGGCCTAATGTTCATGTCTTTGGACTGTGCGAGGAA
The DNA here is from genome assembly GCA_028564935.1 of Neosilurus hyrtlii. Classification (NCBI taxonomy): domain Eukaryota; kingdom Metazoa; phylum Chordata; class Actinopteri; order Siluriformes; family Plotosidae; genus Neosilurus; species Neosilurus hyrtlii. The sequence continues at coordinate 4,880,720 of JAOUQZ010000039.1, forward strand.
ATTGGAGTACCCGGAGGAAATCCATATAAGCACAGGGAGAACATGCAAACTCCACACAGAAACGACCTTGCCGAGCCCAGGACTTGAAACCGAGGACCTTTTTGTCGTGAGGCCAACATGTTAAGCACTCCGGCACTGTGTCGCTGCTGAATAGAAGTGATAATTATAGGGATATTTATATTTATTCATTCATTCATTGTCTGAACCGCTTATTCCTAATTAGGGTCGCGGGGAGGCTGGCGTGCATCTCAGCCGCTCTGGGCGAGGGCACAGTACACCTTGTGAAAGGTATCATTTCCATTTGCTTTTCTTGGTAAGTTATATGACTTAAATCCATTTTAGTTTTGTGTCTATACATCTGCCCATTACATGGAGTAATAGGTCTATATATCAAATGTAGAGAAAGGGTAAATAAATGAGAAACTACTGAATGTCCTTGCTGTTGGTAAGGTGATTACTGTGCTAGAGATCGCCAGTCTCTAATCGAGCGCAGTGATTTCTTTGGCTGTGTGCAATCTTTTTCTTTCATTGATTTTCAGTGTATACATAAATAAAAAGGGAAAAAAGCCCTAACTAGCCTTAAAACACACCTCATGTTCATCTTAGTTTGCAATTTCAATTGCAGTTCAATGGAAACACAGCTAGTGGAAAAACAAACACAGCAGAGAGGCAATGATAAATTATTGTTATTTCCTTTACCACATGTGCAAACTTTACAAGTATGAGAAGAGCACAGATTTAGCAGATTTGAGTTGATGTTTTTATTAGTGTGACACTAAAAGAAACCTGTTAGAGGACAGATCAGAAGGGATCCAGTTGACAAAGTAAACTATATGGCTCCTGTCTTTGGGAGGTAAAAATTTCACAGTACTACAATTCAATCACACTGCGACCCAACAGCCCTCTCCAGGCATGAGGTATACCTAATGGACAGCCTTAGAAAGGTTGTAATGACACTAGTTTACTAAACAGTAGCTCATCAATCAATACAAAGTTATAACAGAAATCTTATGTTGTCAATCATCTAATCTGTAATATGTAAATTTTAATGCAATTCAATTAGTGTTTAAATAATGCAGCTAACAATCTCTTCTTGCATGAGTCTTGACATGTTTGTTTTTGCAGCGTCAGTCAGGCAGCAGCGTTACACAGCGTTTGATCCGTGTCAAATCATTTCTGAGCTTCATGTGAATGCTTCATCTGACTGAATTGCTTCAAGTTGACATGGCGCCTAATTCAGCAACAGTAGCTCACAGGATTTGTGGCAAACAACTGTATAAAATCTTGTCTAGCAGATAAAAGATATTGTCCCACCGTGGTGCTGAATTGGTTGCAACCAGCAGATCCGCACCATTTCTGCACACTGAACTCACAGATACAGTATTTGTATATGATTTACACAAATTTAACCATACATTATTTATAATGAACATATCATGTGATCTATGGGACAGTGGTGGCCCCAGTGGTACGGTGCTGGCTTACTGATCCGAAGGTCGGTGGTTCAAGCCCCACTATCACCAAATTGTCACTGCTGCCCCCCAAGTGCAGCGAGACCTAGAACTCAGTGGAGGGATTATATATCCCATCTGGCCTGGGAACGCCTCAGGATCCCCTCGGAGAAGCTAAAGAGTTGCTGGGGAGATGGATGCCTGGGTTTCCCTCCTAGACCTGTTACATAGTGTTTACATAGTTACACAGATCTCATCTGTTCTGCCTCTGTAATGGTTAAGATAAAATTTAAACTCTCAAAATCTCATTTTAGTTTGCTTTTCTTTATGTTTCCTTATAGTATATACTTCTAAGATTATAAAGCATAGTATAAGCATGTAACAGACACCATTACCCTGCTTGGAGCTCGTCATTATTTTAAAAGTTTTGTTAAGTTTTTGCTTACGTTCCCATGTAGTATTTACTAATATGATACTGCACCTCAGGCTCGGTGAATGTTGCTAAATTAAAAAGTTTCTATTCAGCGATATCCACCTCAGCTTCAGTTTAATTGTTAATCATTCAGACATAGTAAACCACCATTCGATATTCAGTATATACACTGCTAAACATACGTATGAATAGGAGGTGCACTGTTCTTTTCTGGCTTTCTCTCTCTTTTAAAGAAAACTTGCTAAGAATGTTTACAGTATATCCAGACATAAGGACTGGGATCCCACAGGAAGCAAATGAAAATGTACAAGAGGAGAAGGTTATTACTTTCATTGAAAGTGATATGGTGGTCATATATGAAGCTTAAGGGAAAACAAATGTTCAGCACTGAGTGATGCGTTTACAGCACCCTTAGTACGCGCCTGGTCAGGGCCTACCAGAGGGTTTAGGGCGTGTTAAATTAGGCTGGTAATTTAATGATATTTTAAGAAATAGAAGGTAGTAAATATGTTAGAAAATATCTTGAGTAGGGACAAACAAAAATAACAAACAAGTGTGTGACAGCCGTGTAAAGCTCTGTGTGTGTGTGTGTGTGTGTGTGTGTGTGTGTGTGTGTGTGTGTGTGGGTGTACACTTTGTGCTCAGAGTAATAAAAACACCGAAAAGCGTAAATGTGCAGGAATAAATGCACCCCTGAGTTATCGCAAGCCTGCCTCTTGTCTCCTCATTTCTCCTGAACCATTAAAATGTCACAGAGTATTTTATGGTGTTTCCGTGAACAGTTTTATGGTTCGTATTCAATTAAAAACAAACAAACCAAGCCACCCTTCTGGTTTAAGCCACTCCCATTTCTAAATAATTTTGAGAATTGCTTTGAAGCAATTGCTTATTCACCATGTACATTTAAGTTGACTACATGCTATCATTTTGTTTATTTGTCAAGAGATATGAAATCATTAAATGAGAGTTCTTACATATTTGGCTAGGATAAAAAAAAGAGAAAAATCCCTCTCTGTCTTAAACTACATAATTAACTTTAAAATAAACACCAGTAGACTCTGGGATTAGTAGGGTGAAGAGTGTCATTCTGTGTTTGTATGTTTAGGTTAATTCTTTAAGCTTTATTTCTTATGGGAATGCAGTTTCTCACCTTCTACGTATTGACAGAGACGAAGATTAGAGCTCAACGGTCGTCCTGCAGCTGGATCCCAGGAGTAAGCAGAGGTTAAATAGTTTCCTTAAAAGCACATTATTGGAGGACAATGCTGCAAGTTATCGATTTGCTCCGAGGATCACGAGCAGCAGGCTCTCAGGTAACAAGCCACGTTTATTTTAAATGCCATTCACGGAAGACCTCATTAATTGCCCTCTTTTTAACGCTGCAGCCAAAAACACAAACAAATTGAGTCAAAGGTACAGTTGTGCAAGCAAGATGTGCGCGTAGGGGGAAGGGGGGGTATTTGGTTAAGGCACACAATTCAAAGATGAAAACTCTGTCTACAATGATGCACAAGTCTGTGTAAGTAATTCATCTTGAAACTTTCTACTTTAATACCTGCTTTAGAGAATAAGTGCCCAAGAATAAGTACTGGAATGTCCCAGGGTGGTAGCGCTCTCTCTGTGACATCATTAACCAAGATGTTCGGTCAATAGGTGATGTGTCAGAGAGGGACGCTACCGACATCATTACAGAGTGTGTAGGTCATTAGATAGACATTGTGAGAGAGGGACCCAGAATCCCACAATCAGAAAGGTAAGACACACAATACTTACCGAACCTAAAGTTTACTTGTGAAATCTTAACAGGTTTATTTGGAAAATGGATTAGAATCTCTATCGACAATTACGAGACAGCTTACTAAGCAGTTCTCCTTGTTGTTCCACTTCCACTGCCAAGATTTAGACAATGCATCGAAGACAAAAATGCATGATGCAGACTACACAATCTGCTTTTTAATTGAGCATCAAGAAAATTTATTAATTCGTTCATTTGCCAAACTGCTTAATCCTACTTTAGTGGAGGGGAGGCTGGAGCCTATCTCAGCCAACTCTGGATGAAGGTGTTCTGCAGCTTGCCAGTCCATCTCACAGTCAACACACACACACAACCATTCACACTCACATCAAGTGGAACAGCCAGTTTGCCTAATGTGCATGTCTTTGGTCTTTTGGAGGAAACCAGGGTACCGCCCCCATCACAGATTTGCAGCCAATGAGAAAACATCTGTGGACAATCATTGATTTCTAACTACGCATACTTAAACCCCCCTACCCGACACCCCCACCCTCACCCCCAACCCCAACCAACTGCCCCCTCCAATAAGCCCTCGTTATGATAATATATTCCAAGCAAGGCTCGTAGTAAATGTTGAGTTGAAAACAACCAGGGAGCAAACACTTCCAATGTTTTAGATCAGTGAAACATGCCATGTGAGTGTGTGATGTGTGCACTGTAATTTCTGTCGAGTTGTTATGACTAAACATCATTTTCTTCCTCTTCATTAATATGTCCCGGCTGTATTGTAACAGCGAGGTGAAAACGAAAAACAACACCAGCTTAAAAACCGCATTAACCTCAAGAGCGCCTGGTCCCGCAGTACTGAGCATCCTGCAGATGATTTTGACACGGAAGCACCACAGTTGGCTTGAGCTGTGATTTCTTGGGACATTGACT
>JAOUQZ010000039.1:4891221-4912253 GCA_028564935.1 Neosilurus hyrtlii
TTTTAACCCTTTTCCCCAGCGTTAATTCAAATAACAGCCTATATACAAATGACATTTGAGCAAAACAACAACAACAACAACAACAAGCCATAGCAAGCCACAGATGCTAGGTTCAAGCCCATGTTATGCTTAGTTTGTATTCCATATGCTGTGTTTTTGGATAGAGTCTGGAAGGCATTTTTAGGTAATAAGGCAAGTTGTCTCATAAATAATGTATAGGTCAGTAATTTTATACTGAATGGAACACACACCAAACAATCATTCCAATGTGTTTTAAAGGCAAACATAATGCTTATAATGCATTTGCATGAATTATTTTTGAAGACAAAGCATGTGTGTGTATTAATGTTTTGTAAATTGTGTTTGAATTGCTGTACTGAGCATATAAAAATGATTTTATATTGTTCGTAGGCGCCGACATATTGGAATCTCTAAAAGTCAAAATCACGTGCATCTCCATAGTCTCATCGGAATGTGGCGTACAACCTGCTCAATTCTCCTGATAGTCAACATGCTGCAATATTAAGTTTACGCGTGTCTGTCCACACTATTTTCATCAGATTCTATCCTTAGCTTCTGAATTTAATTATTTCATACATGCTGCCATGCTTTGGAGATTATGCTTTATGTTTTATTAAAAAAGCTTATGAACTTGAGGCACGGTCTACAACATGGTCATTAAAGCCAACCTAAACCAGTAGAGCGTGTGGGTGGCAGGGTGGTGTAGTGGTTAGCACGTCCACCTCATTACAAGAAGGTTGAGTTGTGGACTCAGCGAGGGCGTTTCTGTGTGGAGTTTGCATCTTCTCATGAATATGTGAGTTTCCTCGGGGTACTCTGGCTTCCTCCTACAGTCCAAAGACATGCACATTGGGCTAATTGGCTGTTCAAAATTGACCCTAGCTGTGAGTAAGACTGTGAATGTTTGTGTGTTTGCCCTGTGATGGATTGGAAAGCCATTCAGGGTATACCAAGCCATTGCCCAGAGTTGGATGAGACAGACCTCAGCCTCCCTGTGACCCTAGTAGGATTAAGTGGTTCTAAAAATGGATGGATGGATATTACCTAGGGCCAATCCTGGTCCAGTCTTTATGGGTCCCTATACTAGAGTGTACACTATCCACACAAATTTTCCAGGGTCATTCTATGGCACTTTTGATCTCACTGAATTTGGCCGTCAATGCATCATATTAGTGGTAAATTAATTTGATAATTTATCAGAGTGACAGTATGGGTGGGTCTACCATTCTGCTTAACTCATTAGCTACCATTAAATGAATGATGACTCATGAAGGACTGCATCATCTTAAAATGTTTCCGAACAGCGATGTCATTATCTTGATCATTTCCAAGCCTTGATGGTGTCATCTGGAATTTGATCGAAAAATCAGTTATACTCTTGACAGTTAGCCTATGAGCTATTAATAGCTCTGAAGGATTTAAACACAGTGTGGCAGCACACAGCTAAGCATTTTCCCTATGGCTGTCGCACTTGGTTTTAGTGCCTGATGTGTGTTTGTCTGGTTGTGTGGGGAATAATAATTCACATTAATACCATTTTAAAATTATGCATGACTTTAAAGGTTACATGTGAATGGCAATTACTTTTACATAATGAGGAAACCAGTGCTTATCTTTGAGTGTGTCTGCCATAATGTTAGTGTATAGTGAGTGATTTTCTTCAGCTTGTAAAATTTATATATGTGATATTAATGGTAAAATAGTCTAACAGCTACTGTAAAGTATTACTGATAAGGATGACCTACAGTTACTCGAAAGGCACACTAATTTAGCACCAGCAAGGTATAGCCATGGTGGATCCTAAGCCTAACCCAGAAATACACAATGAAGGGGATGGCAGTCCAATGGTGAACACACATAACCAATCCATTTACCAGTATATTTTTTGGAAATTGAGATGAAACCAGAAGCAGTGGGGGAAACCCATCTGGCCATTTGGAGAAACTTCAGTGCTGACCTTTCTAATGTATAATACATACCGGCTGTGTTGCTTTACCTACACAGGAACATAAGATAAGTGAAGCAAAAATGAAATTCTTATCTTTTTAAACTCAGAGTTTAGGTATATACTACATTGAAACAGAAGAAAATCAAACAAAATTGGGATTTTTATAGTTAATTTTGATATTTTAAAAGCATATCAATAGTTTTGCATTTATTTTTTTTTTTACTTTTGAAAATGCACGCCACATTTTGCCAGGATTTCTTTGTTTGTTTTAGGATAATAATAATAATATAAATAATAAATTTTACTTATATAGCACTTTATATTGCAAATAATCTGAAAGTGCTTACAGAAAAACGAAAAAATTAAAAGTCAAAAAACACTAGCTTGCAGAAGCCTTTTTAGAAAGGAAGGTTTTCAAGTTTTGTTAAAAAACTTCTAAAGACTGTGGGATGGCACTTTATTGAATTTTCAAATTCAGTGATCACGCGAAATCATGAGTTTTTATCCACCGCTGTGATTCAAGCATTATCCTGAGTTTGCGAGGTGGCTATTGCTTATTATTCTGTAAGACAATCGGATCACACCGTTCCTGTGTAGTATACACTAATGTAATTTAGCTTAAGGGTTTATTCTGGATGCCTAAGATAACACACCTGTTACACTCATTTTCTGATTTTAAACAAATACAGATAATGAACACTAGCAGCTGCTACAATACCAAAGTTATCCTTCAGCACCACAGTGAGTTTTTATTAGTAGCACAGTCTGTATGCATTAATAACAGACTACTAAAATACAAACAAACAAAAAAAAACCTGCATTCTGTTGTTAATTTGAAATTTTTTTGCTTAAGATTGATATTATTGGGGGTGTAGTGGTTAGCACATCTGCCTCACAGAAAGATGGCCTGGGTTAGATCACCAGCTCGGGCGTTTCTGTGTGGAGTTTGCATGTTCTCACCGTGATTGCATGGGTTTCCTCTGGGTACTCTGGTTTCCTCCCACACTTCAAAAACATGCACAGTAGGCTAATTGGCTGTTCCATATCGCCCCTATGTGTGAGTGTGAATGGTTGTGTGTTGGCCCTGCGTTGGCCTTGCAAGCTGTCCAGGCTGTACCCACTGTCGCTCGAAGTCGGCTGACATGGGCGCCAGCCTTCCTGTGACCCTAATTAGGATTAACAGCTTAGAAAATGAATGAATGAATTATATTATTGATTAAAGTTTCTTGTTGCACACTATCAAAAGCCAGCGGGGGAAGAATATTGTGATGGGTGGGATAAAACCGAAAAATGCAGACTTGGCAATGGTACTGTCAGCTGTTCTCACCTTTTAGTCAGACTTCCTACAGCGTTTGATGGACAGCGCTATATTGTTGGCAGTGAAAATGCAAATGGGATTGCATAGTTGTTTAAATTTGCCCTGAGGTGAAGAGTTAGGAAGAGAAAGTGCAAACTACAGCAAATGGAGCGATTGCAATTACTTTTTCAAAATGGCAGAATAATACCCATGAAGACATTGGAAATTAAATATCAAATCAATTTTTGCATTTGCGTCTGGGTTTTGACAGCTTTTGTACTTTGGGTTGCACAAAAAATGCTAATGTAAATACTTGTTTTGCCAATGAATCGGAGTTATGTCTCAAATGATATGCACTCAAGGGGAAATGGAATTTTAAATACCTTTGAATGTGCATTTTCCCAATCAGCATCCAAAACACAGAACAAAAGAATGAGCCGAGAGTAAACATAAGTCAACAAGAGGTAAGACTTTTAGAAACAGAAGTCCCTTTATAGACATTGTAAAAATAGATAGCAATCAAAAGTATAGTGTGTTGGGTGGTGGTGGTGGTGGTGGAGGGGAGGGTGTTTGAGATATGGGTCTTTGGGGTATGGGTCTTGCGCTGGTTAGTTAAGGATGATATTCATTAGTAGCCTCTGTGAGGTGCTGTTGACCAGGAGCTGCTTTTAGATCGCTGTTGGTTGCACTTCGCTATTCAATCCCACTCAGCCAGATTAAAGTCAGTACAGGATGATCCAGACACCCACTCATTGCACTGATATCATTAACTTCCTCGTTAGCATTGCGCAGGTACAAAATTAAAAATACTAAACATATGCTGATTTAACTATAGAAAACTTTTTTTGATTTGATCAGTGGGAAGTTGAATACTGGCAGTGCATTTCCTAGAGGTTGATGTGATATAGAGCTGCACAGCATGGTCAAAATACACATTTCTATTGCTACATATTGCATCACTTATCTCTTACAGTCAGTACATAATAAGAGATGACATGCACAGATGTTTTTCTGTTATATTTTGACCAAACATGTTGTTTGAATGTCTATTTTCATCAAGACACACGCCCACATCAAAGAAATGGATTAAACAACCACAAGTGAAATGCCGGAGTTACTTTTAGAAGTTTAAAGGGGTATTTTCCTAAATATATTATATATATATAAATAATTGCTTTTCTCCTATCACTTTCAAAAGGACCCATGAAATCAAACTTCTTTCTATGTTTTAGTGCTGATCGTCGTCTGTTCAGTGGATATACAGCAAAAGAATTCTGGTGCTTACCCCCCTCCCTGGTTGCTGTTGGTCTTATGATAGGGAAGGCACTACTTGATGGGTGGGAGGAAATGGATACAACTAAATTAGGGTAGAAAATGTGTGTGTGTGTGTGTGTGGGGGGGGGGGGGGGGGGGGGGGGGGGGGGGGGGGGGGGGGGGGGGGGGGGGGGGGGGGGGTGTCTGTGGGCATAGAAGAGGTCGCCAGCGTAGAAGAGGTCGGATGCGTCTTTATTTCATCTCAGATCAATTTTATTAAAGTATCACTTTCTTGAACTAGCAAAAAATATTGCAGATGCTAATTCCTATGAGAAATGCCCATACCCAGTACCATTATTAAGTACTGTAAAGACATTATTGGTTCATTACCATGACAATTACACAGTTTAACTATGGCTTCTCTAATCTTTTAGGTGATGTAATTATTTCAAATGTAATTAGAGCTGCTGTCGTTGAAAAGATCTGTGATTGCATTGTTCAAAGCTCTATAGAAGATACCTGACAGTGCAGGGCTTTAGTAAGAAGCTACTAGGGAAGAGATAAGGAAAGAAAAAGAAAAAGAAAGGATGAAAGCAGTATCCTGCCCTGACCCCTACCAGCAGTTGTACATCTCAACTATTTGTCATGGTAATTATAGAGCGGAAGTTTATTCTTGTACGTGATCCTACAGGGAATCCTTCCGTTTTGTCGGACTTATTCGCTTTATCTCCATCTGCACAAAAGTCAAGGTCGCACTAATGAATGGCTGCATGAAACCTTCTGGCCCTGAATGTGAAAGCCTTTCTGATTATTTAAAAGGAAAGGAACAAGATCACGTCTCTTTTCCTGCCTGTTGCCTTAGTTTCTATAAAAATGACAACCATCATCCTTAACATGAAATGAATGGTATTCATGGTACAGGAAGATCGCAGACAGTGGTGGAAATATACAGTACATACAATCCAGGGATGATCGAAAATGTTTGTGCTTGTTCTCCTGCCTGATCCTATGTTTCATTTTCTAAGCTGCTTAATCCTGACTAGGGTCACCGCTGGTGCCTATCTCAGCCAACTCTGGGCGAAGGCTGGTTACACCCTGAATAGCCTACCAGTCCTTTACAACCATTCACATGCAAACCCTACCAAGAACAGCAGCCTATTAGAAAGCATCTATTATTAAAGCTGACAGTAAATGAGGTAAGTCGACACATCTGAGTCTCACATTATATATATATATATATATAAATATATATATGACTTCAGTGGATAGAAGCTCAGACTTAATGAAGCTACAGCTTTGATAAATCTTCTACTCAGCATTCATTTGAAGAAGTAATGCGGTTCTGTTAGTGTCAGTGCCACCCAAGGGCAAAATACTGGCCTCCTATATACTCCCAGACATTCTCCAAGAGCCTTGTTACCACTCCTAAACTCTGGTGGGGAATTTTTCTCTCTTCTATAACAAGCTACCTTTTGTGCACATGATTAACATCAGGGAAGACCAATAGGGCAGAGAGAGCGATGACGTTCAGCACACCAGTAGATTGAGGTTCTGTACTCCACTGCAGGTGGGCCTATACATGTGCCAAAGAAGCCCAGGTGCCTTGGACACAGGTGACAGTAGTCACTAACAATGAGCCTGACCTTGCTCTACTCTGACACAACAAAATAAACAGGCTCAGAGTCATCTTAACAAGCCAGTTTCCCCTTGTTTTATTCACATTAAGCTCTGCTGTATGTACTTTATTTATTATAAATACCTATAAGAAGCACTAAGAAAGAACCGAGCACTTGTATCAATTAGTTTTTTTTACATAATAGCACAAATAAGGCTGATGATAAACACCTGGTTGAAACCATTAAGAATTATAATTAAGGCCATAATGACCAGTGTGACCGAACACATTCATGCACATCTATTAATTTAGAATTTTAGATTCAGAACTAAGGATAAACTGCACCATGAAAGCAGACAGATGGGCACAAGTGCAGGCTTTAACTTTTATTAAAAACCACTCAAGCAAACAAACCAGAAGGGCTAGGCAATACTTCAAGGGATAAACAGGCAATGGGTCAAGTGATTGGCAAACAGGCATGAGCTATGCAGGGCAAATGGGAAAACAGGTGCTGTGCTGATCAAGGCTTTGCAAAGCATAAGAAAGTCTGGGGTGTTTATGGTAGTGATGAGTTGGTTTAGAGTCATATGACTTAGGCATCATGGTCATTTGAGTTGGAAATCTCACTGTGCAAACTAACTGGAACTTACTTTCTAGGACAGCCACTGGGTCATAACTTGCTAATAAGTCCAGGAATTGAGCAGCATTCCTCAGGGTTGCCTCGATAAATGATGGGGTACTGAAGGAATCCTATATGGCAGTGAAACCCAGGAATGACCTACACAGAGATAGACATGGTGCCCCTTAAGAAATGGTTTGTAACAGGCTGGAGGAATGGGACATGGAGACAGAAAGGGTTTCTAAATTTGCATACTTGTCAGCACTTCGTCATCAACGTTACAAAGACATTTAGTTAACACATTTTACCGAGGATGCATCGGGGGGGGCTTCAGTGGATCATCTGGTATCCCAGAATGCATTTCATATCAACTAACATACTTGTCCGATTTTGTTTTTCATTTATTCTCTGAACCGCTTAATCCTAATTAGGGTCGCCGGGAGGCTGGCGCCCATCTCAGCCGACTCCGGGTGAGGGCAGAGTACACCCTGGACAGCTCGCCAGGCCATCGCAGGGCAACACGCTGACGGCTATGCAGCCTACTCTTGACTACTCTTGACTAAAATCAGCAATGGTTCTTTTACATGCCTCCCACCACAGTGAGAAACATGGCCGGCATTTGACAACCCGTTGATAGTGGGGCTTGAACCCACAACCTTGGGATCAGTAATCCAGCACCTTACCACCAGGCCACCACTGCCTCCGATTTTGTTTTTAATTTATTAATTTTAGTTTTCTCCCAATGCAGCTAACTGGGTTATCGAAGGCCAGCAATGTCTCTCACTGTCTGTGGTGACAGGGTGTACTCTGCCCTTACCCAGAGCCAGAGGCTTTTTATACATGCACCACTATTCTACAATATCATTTATTATTATTTATTAATATCTTAAAATGAAGTGAAATAATACTGGCATGGGGATGTCTGATCCGAATTTTCTGGTATATTGGAAAAGTATCTCTCATGTTTTAAAGGCAGGGGGCAAATACAGGGTAGGGATGAGCCTGGGGGATTTATAGAAGCAGACACTGACGACTTAGATGATTGTTAGGATCAGGAGGAGAGCAAATAAGTTGAAATCTATTCTTAACCTCCCAAGACCCAAACGCTAATATTGTGTGTCGTCTTGTTTCTCCTCACTGATCCTGTTCCTTACCACCTGATAACTATTGAACTTGATTAGCATCTTCCAAAAGACAAACACACAGTGTATTTGAAAAAAATATGATGTCCTCATATATACACATATACTTATACACAAGACTGTGGGGATTCAGAGGGATAAGGTGAAACCTTAGACACCAAAGACTGGTATATGTTTCGGTTTGTTTGATGGCGGACTTTGGCTTGGGAGTTGATATGCACAACTTTGGCTGATCATCGAATGATCAAACAGTGAATGCCTTGTAGCCTGGAGTGTCAGCAGTAATAATTTACTGTTCATACCATCCTATCCCATTAGGCTTAGGTATAAAAAGCCCAAGAGACTTACCTTACCTTATCTACCATCCCAGAGCTGGATCATCTGGAGATGTTCTCTGTTTGTTTGACAAAGGAAGGTTGATAAATCATATTAGAAAAGCCATCGTAATGTATGATGGTACCTTTATTTATCCAAACATGGGTTTCTAACTAAAGTCCTTCCAGTGAGAAGTGAAATGAGTTGGGTGACTTTGTCTTTATCACTTTGCAATGAGAAGCACTCTGAACTCTGTGCCACTTCAATAGATATCTTTCATTTATCAGGACTATGTGAAGCCAACTCTGTGGACGAGGCTCAAGAGGCTTGGTCATACTCTAGGCATGAAAGAACTGGGCAGATCGAACAAAGCTGAGATCAAAACTTTGAGGCCAAACAGGCAATCAACAAAAGGTTTAGCAATGTCACAAGCACCAGCTGTAGCAAGACTTTGAAAAAGTACACTTTCAGAAATTGGCCAACACAAGGAGTCTATTTCTGTCCCACAAGGTATAACCTACACTAATATACCCTCTAGGGGTAATTACTGGATCTCAGTAACTATATATACCTTTTTCCATTTAAGAAATAAGGCACATCCTGTATACAGTTCAAACCAATATATTAAGTGCCAAAATAAGTACCGTAGAGGCTACTTCCCCAGGACATGCCGATGTACCCATGAAGATACAGTATTGGATTTAATTTTCTCAGAGTGTGTGCAAGTGCATTCTGGTTATTTATGAGAGTATGGAGTATTATGATCAAACGAGTTAAATCAGTGTTTAACATATCAGCTTCACTGCAAGAGAGGTCCTGGTTTTGAATGTGAAGTTTGCATGTTCTTACTGGGTTTGCATGGGTTTCCTCCGGAAACTCTGGTTTCCTCCTACAGTCCAAAGACATGCATATTGGGCTAAGTGGCTGTTTTGATTTACCCCTAGGTGTGAATGTGAGTGTAAATGGTTGTGTGAGGGTGTTGACCCTGCAATGGTACAGCGAGACCCCCGCCTTTACCCCGTGGCAACCGAAATAGGCTCCAGCTTTAATATTGTCCATCCAACGTATGGTAATGTAATTTTTGCTCACTTATATGGGTTTATTTTTAATCATGAACTAAATAAATGGTAATCAATGCAAGCACATTTTTTCATCATCAGTATTCTCAGTAAGTTAATTCTGGACTTCATAGTTTGTAAATAATACCAAGCTAATGTTAGGAAAAGGAAACCTGTCCCTATTACAAATCTGTTTTCTTGATTTGAAAACACAGGATGAACTCAAATAGGAAAAATGTGGGATTTGTGAAGCTGCTGGATAAGTGAACTATATCAGGAAATAATGTAGGAATGCAAAATTGTTAGACTGCTTATAGAGAGAGGCAGGGATCGAAACTCCCCGAGTTCATCTCTTTCCATCGACTACTAATCAAGCCGACAAGTCATGTGGAAATGCAGCTGCATTGATAGCAGGGGGAATGAGGTTGAAATTCACAGGAGTATGCAGCAAGATTTAATTATATATTTGCTATCTCTTAGCAGACCAAGTGGAAGACAATAGCAAGCTGGCAGACAGAGAGAGGGACCGCGTGCTCACATTATGGGTTTACAGAACACTGACTCAAATGCTTTCGGAGAACAACTGAAGTAAGTTGTTTGTTCCCTGGGGTTCTTGGTGTGTGCTAAGTAACTCGTATGAGTGTTAATGTGCCAAACTGTGAAACTGAACCCTGTATATAAAATGCTTAATTAATATACAGCTTGCGTGATAATTTTAAAGATGTGCAAGCTTTTGCAGTAAATAGTTAATATAAACATCTGTACTGTGCTTATAAGTACTACTAAGAACAGCTGGGGAGAAATAAATTCTATGTAAATTCCTTTTAAGGAATTATTTCAACATAAATGTGCTTAAATTATTAATTCATTCATTCAACCGTTTAATCCTGTTAGGGTCACAGAGAGGCTGGTCGAAGGCGAGGCATACACTGAGACAGCTCGCCAGTCTATCACAGGTCCAACACACACACACGGGACATATTAGAACAGCCAGTTAGCCTAATGTCATGTCTTTTAATTGTGTACGGAAACCCATGCAAGCACAGGGAGAACATGCAAACCTCACTCAGAAATGTCCTCGCTGATCCTGTGACTCGAACCCAAGATCTTCTTGCTGTGAGGTGAAAGTGCTAACCATTACGCCACTGTGCCGCCTTGCTGAAAATATGGTTGATGTAATTTCACATATAACTAGAGGAGCACTCAGACTCAGGTAGGGTAGTGTTCCTACCAAGTTTGGTTAAAATCCATTCACGGACAAACAAACAAACAGATGGACTCAAAAACCAGAGATTTCAAAAATGTCAAGTTGGGTGGAGGTGATAATTTAAATAGTAAATGCTCAAAACAATTCTCTACTGCTGGTCATGTGGATGGTAAGGATACACAGGCAAATTAGGCAAGGAACACCTATGGGAAAGGAATTTTAATCCATTCTTAACACATTGTGTAAGCCGCTGCCTGCTAAGAACAAAACAAAACATCTCTTTATGAAATCAATATGTGACTTCCTTGCTGAGAGACGACAACCACAGCTCATGATCAGTTCATTCAGTGTCTGAACATGACATTGATAAAATATTCCATTAGAGACAATTGATTGGGCTATTTTTTTTTTTGTTATATATTATACCACCTTAAAAATCCAATTTCCTCTACTGGTTGACTAGTTGACTCCCCATTGCTCTCGAGTCATATACATGCAAAACTTGTTCAGGCTGCAAGCATTACAAACTACAAAGTGATCATATCTAACCACTGCACACATCAATAAGAATGTTGTTGTCTATGAATAATAGACACAGTTACTCTTTATATTAAAGAGGGTGGTTATCAATGTTCCTGTGTTTGAAAATAGTTATTGTTGTTGCTGCCAGATGGGCTGCGTTGGGTATTTCAGAACCTGCAGATCTCCTGGGATTTTCACATACATACGCTCAGGTTTAAATAGAATGGTAAAAAAGATAACAATAATACATTCAGTGAGCGTTCATTCTGGCAACAGAACCACCTTGCAGATATGAAAGGTCAGAAGAGATTGGCTAACTATAATAGGAGTTACTCTTTACACCTATGATGAGCAGAAAGCATCTCACTATGTTGAAGCGATAACGATACAATACTACAGTGGGCTCAACGGGACGTGAAACGGGACTGTTTGAGAGACTGGAAAAATACAAGGTGACTATTTTTTCCTAATTGCTGTTAAAGGTATCTCTCACTGGGCCTGTAAATAGTTTATTTGCCATTCATTCTGCAAAAAATCTCCCAGTACTTGCCATGGTTAGAAACCTTTCACCCACCCCACTTTCATTTGCCAAGGTGCTTTGAGCCTGTTCAAAATCTTTTGTGAATTCACCAAATGTCCTGCAAACACCTGCCACAGTCACCAACTGTCTCCAAAAGGTTTACAAACCATCTTTGTGGGCTTCTCTGTGTATAGTTGCCGAAGGTCTGTGGTCACGTGACAGCCATGTGACCGTGACGCTATATGAAGGTGATTTAGGGAGCCTTTGGCAAACATTCAGAGAACAACTGGCACACACATTCACCACATTTGCCAAAATGCCTCTGACTGTTTGCAGGAATTCACCAACTGTTTTGGAGCTAGTCACCAGAATATCACCAAAAATTCATTAGAAAGTCATTAACATATTGTCAATTAGTATCTCACTGACAGATGAATACTTGAGTCGTCAAAAACGTGACAAACCGCTAGTCGGCACTTTAGCTCAGTGAGGTACTCACCTTAATGAAAAAAAAACAGTATAGGTCAGAAGTTCAGCAGGAAGCATACAGTCATAAAACAGACACAGTTAAAGCTGACACCCAGGAGGCATAGTCAGGGATAAGATCGATCAAAGGACACCATGGGGTGAACATCAGGGCTCAAAGAGACACTTCCTAGTTTATGAGCTTGATAATGAATACATGGGACAAATCAGGTGTTTCAACCCAAAAACAAGTAAGAAAACAGAAAGGAAAGGAATGAAACAGGCCCTGGAACATAGAATATGGCACCTTGAAATGCTGGATGATTTTCAGCAGCAAAAACTTAAGGATTTGAAAATGCAGAACACATCTATACACATTAGAGGAGGGTTTGTCAATACAACAATACCAAGATCAAGTATTAAGAAATGGAGGCAAAATACACACACGTTTACATCCAACATGTTTAAAATTATATAAAACTTATCTATTGCTCAGTGCTAGCATTGTCCATGTCTGTGGTGATGGTCGCCATCTTGTTTTGATGATAGTTCTTTACTCTCACCTCAAGATAGCATGCGTGGTATCTTTATGGTCTCCAGTTTATTGCACCTGGTGCAGGGGACACTGACACTCATGTACAGGAGTAAGCAAATGGTGGCCAACTGCATTTTATTTCCAGGAGATTAAACTGTATTTTATATTTATTTAATATGCCCAACTGCAATGGCCTGGAGAGATGTCCAGGGTGTACTCTGCCCTCACCCAGAGTCGACTGAGATGGGCACCAGCCTCCCTGCAACCCTAATTATGATTAAGTGGTTCAGAAAATGAATGAGTAAATGAATGAATGAATATTATGCCCGAGTAGTGCTGTCACCTCACAGCCCCAGGGTTTGTTACTGAGCCCGGAATAAGATCTGTGTAGAGTTTGTCATGTGGTCTTCATGTCTGCATGGGTTTTATTAGGCTTTCTGGTTTTTTCCCACCTTCCCATGGCAGTTGATGAACTGACTACTGTAAATTGTTCGAGCTTTGAATAAGCATGTGTGCATGGTGCCATGCAGTGTATTGGTATCCCGTCCAGGGTGTACTCTCAACCTGCAGTCAGTGTTTCTGAGGTATTGCTGTTACTGAAAATGAATGAATGAAAGTTATTACCGGAAAGGAATGTGGGGTATCCCTGAAGCTGAACACTTTTCTATAGTGTTGCAGTATGGAAATTAAATGATCGGTTCTTTGTCTGCTGTGTATTAAACGCCAGGAGTAGTTCATTACGCACTTGCTCAGCTTAGTGTGATTTAGTGAGAGGAAAGGGGGAAACAGAGAGGGGAAACACGGCCATCGCTTATTTGTCAAGCACAACAAAAAGAAAAAAGGAGCTTGAAAGCATTGGGAAATTAAATGACCCAACATATTACACTGACAGCCAAGGCCTTTTTTCTGGGGTCAGGCAGTAAGAGGGACCATATTTCCATCTGTTCCTACCTCTGAGAGGTACGTTCAAAGCCTATTTGGGACTAAGCAGGCCCCTGTCACAGACATCATGACCAGAGAGAGAGAAAGAGAGAGAGAGAGAGAGAGAGAGACAGAGAGAGAGAGAGAGAGAAAGAGAGAGAGAGAGAGAGAGAGAGAGAGAGAGAGAGAGAGAGAGAGAGAGAGAGAGAGAGAGAGAGACAGAGAGAGAGAGAGAGAGAGAAAGAGAGAGAGAGAGAGAGAGAGAGAGAGAGATGGGTACCTGGCTTCACCGGCACCTGTTGTCCAGCTATAATAGAGTCAGGTGGAGACCAGTAATAGAAAATGTGATTCACTCCATGTCATGCTCCACAGTGAGAAAAACAAAAAAGATTATCAATATTTCCCCCCATACACTTTCTTCGGTCGCAAGCCATTACCATACAATGATTCCATTAGGCCGAATTCATGGCAATATGGAACCCCAGATGATGAGAGCAGCCCTCTCTTGGGCTCTCTCTGTGCAACATGACAGAGTCAATCCCCCTCAGAAGTACGGTGGCAGCACAACTGGCGTAATGTTCCCTATGGAAACGTGACTTTGTTCTAACCAGAGAGTACCAGAAATTCACTCGTTTCTGACAATCAGTTTCTCACTTCCAATTACATCCAACAGAACTGTTTCAGATGTGGCGACCTTCGGGGCTCCACTTAGCTATTCAAGCTGCACATTTGGACTAATGTCCCTTTTTCTAATACACTGAAATACATAATGAAATCAGAGTTCCTTCACAATCCTTTTGGAAAGCCAAATAGGTTTGGAGCTCATTGCACTGGTCTGATCAGCCATGATGGCCATAATGGCTGAATGTCTGCCTCACATTCCATCATCATAATTATATGGTTTTGTCTCAGATCTAGAGAAAATAAATGCTTTTTATATTGTTCATAACTAATCACTTCCTTTGTTTCTCAATGCACACGTTCCTAATTGATATGACGTCTGGAAACCTGTATGCAAAATGAGAAGTGACCAAAACTAATAACCAAGTTGTCACAAAGGTAAACAAAGTTTTCCACTCACAGTGAAATTACATGTTATACTTTATTATATCCCAGATAAAATTATTTTTGTGTCTCAAGCCTGCACTCCTGGGAACACATCTCTGGTGTCAGTGTAATAGGGGAAAAAATATTAATATTTATAACTTGAACCTAGTAAGAGTGCAAATAATAAAATAACACACAGTGTTTGCCTTTAGTGAACGATCGCAGAATGTAAAGTTTTAATAATACATAGAAACATTTAGGAACGAAGTACAAATGCTCTTTACGTTAGTGTTGATTCTTTGCAAAGCTCCAGGTCAGAACTTGGTAAACTATAAACTCAGTGTCATGGAAAAAACGGAATAGAAGTCTTTGTGCGCTGCATTCATTCATGCTTTCATTTCAAAGGCGGGGCACACATTGAACAGCTCACGAGACCATGACAGGGCAACAGACACACTCACATCTAG
The DNA here is from genome assembly GCA_028564935.1 of Neosilurus hyrtlii. Classification (NCBI taxonomy): domain Eukaryota; kingdom Metazoa; phylum Chordata; class Actinopteri; order Siluriformes; family Plotosidae; genus Neosilurus; species Neosilurus hyrtlii. The sequence continues at coordinate 4,906,175 of JAOUQZ010000039.1, forward strand.
GGGCAATTTGGAACAGCTAACATATAAATTTTTTAATGTCAGAAGATACAACATTTTTTTTACTTGGAAGCACTTATGTGCAAATCAACATGCTAGCCGTCATGCTATAAAGCGAGTGTCGCCACCAGACCATGGCAGGACCAACACAAACAACCATTCACATGTTGGGAGAACATGTAAACCCCATACAGAAACGCCCCTGCCAAGCCTGGGACTCGAACCCAGGGCCCTCTTGCTGTAAGGTGGACGTGCTAATTACTATGCCCAGGTGATGCAATTTATGAATGTTTTAATCCAACTTTTTTACACTGCTCTCATTTTTATTTTATTTTATTTTTAATAAAAAGAACCAACAAAATCACACCCACACAGCTGAACCAGAAAACAGAATGTAAAATAGTCTGCTTGGTTTTTTTCTTTTCTTTTTTATATGCCAACTAAACTGTACCACAGTGAGGGTTTTTCCCTCATATTTATATTTATGAATATTTGATTTCTAGACTTCTTGTAGTGAACCAAGTGGAAACAATTAAAAATGCGTTAATGTTTTTTTTTTCTTTTATGAATTAATTCCCTGTTTGAATTAAAATAATTAAGTGCCAAGATTTTATCTCTTCCCATTTTTCATTTAAGCAATATCACACAAGAGGAAGTGGTGTGAATTTGAATAGTTATCAGCATGGCTGTGATTTGGTCTGAGGCTGGGGCTTTATACAACAGTTCTATAAATGATGAATTAACATTGATTGACATTTCAAAGACAATATTGCGTAATTTTCTGAAGAAGGGTGTTGTAGTGCTTAGCACATCTGTCTCACACCAAGAAGGTCCCGGGCTTGGTGAAAACGTTTCTGTGTGGAGTTTGCATGTTCTCACCGTGCTTGTGTGGGTTTCCTCCCATTGGCCAAAGATATGCACATTAGGCTAATCGGCTGCTCCAGATTGCCCCTAGGTGTGAGAGTGAATGGTTATGATGGAGAGCATATTGATTTGAACATTGGTCCTTCCAAGAAAAAAAAAAAGCTCTAGTCTTCTGTCATTAAACATTTTTTATGTTATATTCCTAAAACGTATAATTTGTCATGCCACCGATGATGGTGCTAACACAACTACAGTAACCATTTCAAACTAGAAAGTGTGGCGTGACACACATAGTGAAACATGTCTGACATATTAGCACAATTGGAACTCTTGGAATCAAATCAGTGAACCTGAACTTACTGCTGTATGATTCATAATGAATGAATTCAATGTACACAGCATAACACTTCTTTTTCTGGATTTAATCCTGAACCACAATCGAGTGGCACTAGAGCAAAGCATCGTATGTAGGTGAAAAAGAAAAAACAAAACAAGAATCTCTGTTATTTGTGAGGAGGATTTCACATTGCCTATGGCATATAAGTTGCTTAATATGTAAGGTTTCTAAAATACAGCAGAAAAACAAAACAAAAAAAATAGCACAGTTTTGTTTACTATTATTTTTGTTGTGAGGCAGCTCACGGCTTAACAGGGGGATAATAATGGATGTCTTGAGAGCTTGGGAACCATTCTACTGAAATTACGTCCGTCCCTTTTATATATGGAGGAGTTTTGTTCTTGGCTTACATGGAACAGCAGCAAATCTTTCCTTGGCTGGATGGACAATGTCTTGGGGACAAAAGACCACAGATCTCAATAAAATTAGGATGAGCAAAGTGAAGACATAGCACTTTTTTATTGTTTCTGCAACCCAGGGGAGGTGTAGGAGTATTATTACATATCTCTGTTGACAAGTTGCACAGGATAAAATGGCATCGACAATTGATTTTACAGAGAATGCTAAAATAACCATGCACTAATAATGCCAAGCTGTCAAATGCCAAAAATCCAACAGTGCTCTCTGCAGAATGAAGAATAAGGGGCATAAATGATTGTTCTTTTTGTGTTCGGAATGGATATGTGACATGGCAAAAAATAGGCAAAAATCCATGAACCAGGGTGTTGCAACCAATTTACTGAACCTGATTTATATAACTGATGCCTAAAGCTGAAATAAAGTCAAGGTCAAATGTAATGTATTGTGTTAACAGAGAAGAATTTCTAGGGATAAATACAAATTTAGCATACTAGAGACGTTACCTCCATCTGATGTCACTGCCTTTCATCTCCTTTCTGGTGCCTTGTACTATAATATTCCCCCCACCCCACCACACCCCACCCCAAATACTCATATCTCTATGGAGATTTTTTTATAGTGGCACATAAAAACGTCTAGCACTCTAATATATTGGTGGACCACCTTTAGCCTTGATTATAGCACATAATCATAGGCATTGTAACTTCAACTGATCAGGTAGAGACCCAGCAACATTCAGCTAAAATAAACTCAGGCAGAATGTACTTAATGAGCATGTTGTCTAATCAGTGGATTTCCCTGATCTCACGGATATAAAAATTGGAAAAGCTAAAAATAAAAATATTGAAAGAGTGGTTCAGGAAGAATAAGGAATCATTTTCACACATGAACTAGTACCACCGAGTCCTGACCTTAACCCTAATCAAAATCTTTAGGATGTGCTGGAGAAGACTTTATGGAGTGGTTCAATATTCCCGTCATCATGATGTCAATAAAAAATAAACCCAAATCTGGATAGAAATAAATGTGATGTTGGTTAAGTTTGTTGAAACAATGTCATGATGATTATGGTCTGTAATCAAGGCAGTTCAACAAAATATTAGCCTGTGCAACTTTTTTTTTGACTGGGCAGTGTATATGTTATAGATATCAGCTTATCTTTAAGCACCATTGCATTCATTAGCTCTATTTGACTTTGTCATAGCATGTCAGTTGTATCAGTTCATTCAATATTTTCATTTCTCTAACCAAAGACTTCATAAAAACTTCCTTGAATAACAATCCTGCAGGAGTCCTGCCCCCCCCCCCCCCACCTGCCCCACTACTTTGACGTCAGGTTTTATTCCAAGCTTTTGATTCATAGCTGTTGTAGTTGATCAATTTCAATTTCAGCTGCAGCTCACAGCTAATCTGAGAGATATTTTATTACATTCTTTTCAAGGTTTCACACCATCACCATCCTCAGGAGACTAATAGTGACCATTTGATCATTTTTTATGCTGGTGAAATCAGCAATTTCATTTTCCAACTCCTATACAGAAAGTCAAGCAACCACTACAGATGTGCTTACTGAAATCGACCCTATTAAGACCACTTAAGCTCTGGTAAATGGCGGTGAATTCCTAAATCAGAAGGAGTGGATTCATCTTTAATAACAAGATGTCGCTAAACTATTATATTAAAGTACCAGTTATACCATGTTACTGTTCATGTGCTAACTCCTTATATACCAGGAATTGGATGATCCACATAATTTACAACTAATTATAAAACAATAAGGACAGAAAAGTAGGTAATAAAAATATTTCAGTGGTCATCTGGTGAAGCTTTCTGAGACGTGGAAGGTGGCTGTGTTATGTATTCAAGCCAATCAGCAACATGACTAAGACATTTAACAATATTAAAGATGCAGTAATCGATTTTAACCCAATACACTTTTATCCCCCAATTTCAGTGAATATCTCATCACGGCCCAATAGCTTTCTTCTCTATGTATACTGAAAAGAAGTGATGGTAATGCACAGGCCTACATCTGTAAATGGGAGACAAACAAACATCGAGACTCAAAGTGAGCTACACAATGCTATTCCAGCCAATCAGCAGCAGGGGATATTTCTGTACAACACAAATGCCTCCCAAGGCTAATTGGAAGGGAGATGGGGGTGTCATCACTTTTACAACATGCATGCGTGAATTTCGGGGTGGAGCTTCTATACTGAAAAGAGGTGGTGTTTGGAAATGAATCCTTATTTAAATGTATCGAGCAGCTGTAAATCATGTGTCATTCATTAATAAATGGAAATTTGTAAAAATCTGTAAATAACTAAGTCTGTTGGGCTTTTTACACCTGCGCCTACTGGCTCATCAGGTTCAAGCTTATCTCCGGGTTCTGTAACGTCAAGCAACTAAAAGTTCAGCTCCTCCTGGATGGGACACTAGGCCACTGCAGGTTACCTTCCCAGTATTTCTTTCTGGAACCCAATTATACTGCTGGGTGGACAGATTTGTTAAGACCTTGCACGGTGGGGGTCTAACAGGGATTCAAACCCATGACCTCTTGATCATGAGCCCAGCATCCTAAACACTACACTACCAGCTCCACTTAAATAACTAAGCAAAATAAACACATTGGCTGTGTTTATATGAAAATAATGCAGCTATTCCTCCACAAACCTGTGAAAAAAATGGACCATCTATTGACCTGCTGCAAGGAATAAACGAGGCATTAAGATTTCTCTTGCACTGGACTTTGCATTGAGACAAAAGAGACTGTGCTAAACAACAGAGGGATCACCACCTGGTCCACACACGTGCGCAGATATGCAGACAGCATGCCTATGACTCTCGACTTGCGATGTCCAGCTCTTTTCTTCATCTATTCTTTCTAATCATCTATTTTAATTAATATCAGATAAAGCACATGTGCTGTGCTGGACATTACACAGAACTGGATGGTTGTCATGGGAACAAGGAGCTCCATATAAAAAATGCTCCTATTAAAGATTATTTTTTCACATGTAAAAAGGGATATTGTGGCAATGTGTTTTCTGTATCTTCGTGCTTTTTTAATGTTTATTCCTGGGCATATAAAAAAAAATTGGAGTGCCATAATAAGTACATATTTAAAAACCATGCACTTTTCAATACTATAGTACAAGCCTGATGTTACAGAGGTGTGAAAAACAAACAAACAAACATGTTTTCCCAGTAAATGTTCCACAAACATTTTAGCTTTTTAGTCATAAATAAAAGTCTGATTCGTGTCCACAGTCACATTTACTTTAGGGGGTTTGCTTGACTAGACAAGTGGCATGTTCCTCTGCCATTATTAAAAAGGCTAATAAATCAAGTGCATCCGTGAATATTGTTCCCTCCTAATATGCAGTTGTTGCTTTATGAACTTCAGCTCACAACACAAGAGATACATAAACCATTTCATAATCAACAACATTGTTTCTGACAATTAACCCACAACCCACTTTTGACACGATGCCAATTAGCAGGCAGCCAACACAAGTTCAAAATGACATACCGCATGCCAAGATACTTAAATATTTAAAAATAAATCATAAAAAAGCACTTCAAGTTTGCCCTTTAGTTAGAATTTCTAAACACACCTGATTCATAATTAGCATGGATCCCATGAGTGGCTTAACTGCAGAGAAAAACATTTGAATTGTTGCATGAGGCCGAGTGAGAGAGAGAGAGAGAGAGAGAGAGAGAGAGAGAGAGAGAGAGAGAGCAAATAATTTAAAGAATGTCAGGACAACCAAATATAAATCACATGACATTCATTCTTTATTATCTCAAAGCTTTGCGTTTGATTCACTCATAAGGTTCAAGTCAAGGAAATGGAATAATTATTGCGACTGATCACTTCTGACCACCAATTTATCCTAAATTTGCCTTTTTTTCCTGAAAGTTTTGCCTCTTAAATAGTCTATTTCTACTTCGATGTACGTTTGTCCTTTTAAGTACCTTATATGGAGTTTTGTGGGCGTCACCATACGCAAATAAGCTGCGGGGCTCGCGCGCTTTGTCCTGGACAGGTGAGCACCTGGCATTCATCAACAAGCGCACGTGAGGAACAGGAGAAGTCGGCGTTACCAAAACTTTTATATTATATTTTATAATATTTAAACAAAGTTTATACGGTTTGTTTTAGTAAATTATTGATACATGAAGCTTATAATATCCTGTTTTTACTTTAAAGGCGGAATTTTTGCGGTATTATTATGAATTTCAAACAATGAGGAGCTGCACCTGCAAATGTTTAAGTACTCACCTGAGAACCTGGAATGACTTCAGCTGATGGGAAAATACACCAAGACTTGATTAAAACATGATGGTAAATAATACATTCAATCCAAAATGCCAAAAAAAGTACACAAAAAATTTTATATATATATATATATATATATATACATATACACACACACACACAGACAAAAGACATCCTTT
>JAOUQZ010000039.1:4921683-4938877 GCA_028564935.1 Neosilurus hyrtlii
ATATATATATATATATATATAGATAATGAGCAGCCAAAAGCTCCTGCTTGGTGAGTAAAGTATATAAAGGTTGATGTAGCAGTCATGCAGTTCATGGGACTTGATTAGTTTTTGATGTTGTAATAAAATGTTAATAATTATGCTGCATTAAGTTTAATTTTGCCTTGTTTAATAGTGATTGATGTCTGAAGTAATTTTGTGCAGTTTTAATAAAAGATCAATAGAAAGGTCCATTTAAATTCACAAATGTAGTGTTTCTTATGCTATTATTGGGAAGCTAATTATCATTACCTCTGCCAATGAGGTTATGCTTTCCTGTGGTTTGGGTGTTCGTTTTTTTAGCAGGTTTATGCAAAAAGATTTGTGGATTTTCATGAATTTCTAACAGAGGTGCAGCTTTGGACATGGAGGACTACACTGGATTTTGGAGTAAATACTGGGTCCATAAATTTTTTAAGGATTTTAGAAAAGTACAAAGGAAAAAGAACACTGTGTGAGAGGATGATTTTTACCTCTGCCGCCACTTGGAGGGGGAAGTTATGTATTCACTAATGTTTGTTGGTTTGTCTGTCCTTTAGCAGGATTATTGTTTTTCACTAAACTTGGTAGAGGGGTGGGGCCTGTCCTGGAAAGAACCGTTTAAATTTTAGAGGTGATGTGTAAAAGGGATCATGCTAAAAAAAAAAAAAAAAAAAAAAAAAAATACCCATTAGAGGGACCCCCTTTAATGCCCACTAGAGGGAGGCATTTCTTTCTAACTTTTCCAAGCTATAATAATTTATTTGTGCCTGGTGGAGGTACCTTTGACATCTTGGCTCATATGGGGGATTGCTGGGCTTGGTGAAGGTTGGCATATCATTTCAAATTGATGTTAGTTGTTATTCAAATAGGAAATAATCATTCGTGATTAGCCTGGCTGTTTTTACTTGTCAACGTTGTCAAAGTACATTATTTGATGGACTCACAAGTAATTGAATAATAAACTATTTTTGCAAACTGATTTGAGGCATGTTGAAATCTCACATCTGTGTGTCAGTAAATATTTCATAGAGAGTGTGACTGATGTCATCCCTTTTTAGCTTTTCAAATTATATACGATCCTGCATCTGTTGTATTGTTTATTGGACTGTGTGTTGCACACATTTCATGCAAGTCCTGGGCTGCTCCCATGCTAGCAAACTCACACAATAAGACAATATTAGTCTGACTCCTGAATGTGAAAGAGCAGCCCGGCTTTGCTTCCCACCCCAAGTAATGCATGTTGGCTCTCATTTCATCTGTGCCACAAGAGTGCTGCATAATACCTCATTAGAATTCACCCAGATTGCAGCCAATTTGAAAGTCTGGCAGATGTGACACCTTTTTTTGTGAACATGACAGCCATCCTGAATTATGTGTCATGGAAGACCAGCGAGAATACCATTAAGGCAGGAAAAAAAAGAAAAATGTAGAGTAACTGAAGTAAACTGTAGTATCACTAAAAGGATATTGAATCCGTATTTGAGAGGAAAGCCAATGCTGCATGTCTTATTTAATGACAAATGAAGGTCAAACTTCACTGGGTTCAGCCTGAACACGAGATCTCAGAGTCACCTGTAGAAATGGGATAAAGGCTGAAATAACGGTTGCTTTTAAGAGAGTGAAAAGATCAACGGTCATGTTGTTCTAAGATTTTGATGACTGTCACTTTCACCTTACAAACAATTTTGCCACAGTAGCAAATTCAAAGAAGGTCCAGTGGGGCATGATATGAGGTTTATACAAAGAGCAAAAGCTGGGCCATGACCTTACGGTGGAGATGAAAATTGTTCCAATTCATCATAATGTTAATACACCACTGCATATTTCCCCCATATTTATGTATCCTGTGAACTTCATCAGGTGTAGTGTCATTTTATAACTGAAATACATACAAAGTTCTGATTCTACATCATGCTTTAAAACAAACAAATTTAAAATGGGTCTCAGTTTTTGCATCTTTTGGATTATTAGTTATCACCACTGATGCAGCCCAGCAAACAGTACTGGAATAACACAAGTTCTGGCACTGCACTAGCAGCCCTTAGTCATGGACCAGTAATTTCATGACCCTCCAAATAGGTCAGAATATTTTTTTTTTCACATGAATAAAGAGACATCTGTGTCATTACATATCCAGAGGTTTTCATTGCCTGTTTCTGTTCTCTAATCAATGCTGATTTCACTTTGGTATTCAGGTCACACTTGTCCTTGGTACTTTCAAACTCACATTTCCTGTCAGGAACAGTTTGAGTTCAGCTCCATCACCAAACCCAGCGATGGCCCAGCAGAGAGAAGCAGACATAATAATGTAGTGCAGGTCATCGGTGACCTCTATGCGAGACCTGTCAGCCATGTTAGTCACTGCTCGCTTAACAAATATTCATGCTCACTATACTGCCGTCTGGCCAGACAGAAATGCAGCTAGGAGATGTATTAATGAAGCAGGTACTCACTGAAAGCAGGGAATTTTTATGTGCTGAAAATAACCCAAGAACAGCTGGTAGAACGCAGGGGTGTGACAGAGCTTTACATTGTGTAGGAAAGCAGCACAATAAAAATACACTGCTGTGTATATATCTATAAATTAGTGTTATAAAATTGCATTAAAATTTGATTCATGTTAATTAAGGCTAGAAGTTTTAAAGTGTAACTTCCTTACCTCCAATCCTAAATTCACCTAATACCCAAGTAAAAAAACTGTATGGTGTGATCTGAATAACAATTTTTTTTTAACTTGTAGATGGTGTTGAGAGTCAATTTCTTTCATTTATTTTATAAATATGGAAATAACACCAGCATTAATTTGTTTTATATTAGTGAAGTCATACATACTTTACACCTTGAAAAATGTTTGTGTTCCAAAACGCATTTAATTCTATAAAAACTAGCCCTTCATCTATGTAAAGATAAAGTGGCAGGTAGGTGCGTGAAGAAAAAAAAACTGTAGAATTTATAAATATTTTTTTTTCTTCTGGAATGTTAATGTACAAGCTGACTTTACTGATAGTGAGAGAAAAATAATTACTCCGAAGTGTTGTGGTTTCTGATTGCCATAAGATAATTCTGGCATCATTGCCATCAGATAAGTTGAACGGTTATTGCATGACAGTCACATTTTATATTGTGTGTCAATCTACCTAACAAAATTTCTAATGAATTATAAAATGATTATAGAATTCAGCCCTCATATGATATGGAGAATATATTCTCTCTTAGAGGGTGTTATACGCCACAGCCATAACAACCCCTTGACCAAATAATTAATCGGCTCATTCAATAATTGCTCGATATCCCTGAGGAAACATTTGATGGACTCCCCGGTACTTTAAAAAAACAAAAACAAAAAACAGCTTATAGGTCTATTTAATTTTGTGGAACATCTGTGAATCAAATTTGTTCCGGTTGTGACTTACATTATAGCAGCTATAAACATTCAATCCCTCACCAACAAAATAATTTTGGATTGACATTGAATTGAATCTTATTGATGCTGAACCAAATCTTCCACATATACAGTAAATGAAGTGGGTTAAACCATTACGTGCCTATTGTTTTTTGTGTTATCATAACGTACACTATGGAGTTTGCATGTTCTCCCCGTGCTTGCACGTGTTTCTTCCGGGTACTTGGGTTTCCTTCCAAAGTCCAAAGACATGCACTTTAGGATATTCAATTGTTCCAAATTGCCCCTAGAGGTGTGAATGCGAGTGATTGTGTGTTGGCCCTGTGATGGATTGGTGTTTAGGGTGTACCTCGCCTTCGTCCCGTGTTGGCTGAGAGAGGCTTTAGCTCGCGACCCTAGTAGGATTAAGAGGTTCGGGAAATGAGTGGGCTTTATCATACATTATGTATTGAAACATGTTTATCAGAGAAGGGAGATTCACACTCAGTCAGGGAGCAAACTGTTCACATTAAAAACGGAATAAGGCAGCGAGTCGTCTTTTCACATTCAGCTCTGTGATGATCTGTGAATGGCTGAAATGGGGAAGAACTCTAAGAATAAAACAAAAGTAAGAAATCCATTTTTGCTGTACAAACAACTTGAACACGTATTTTTATGAGCGAATATAAAGATCATACTGAAGTGTTAATTACATCTCGCATCTGGCAGAAAAGCAAGGTGCCATGGAGAAACATTCATCACAACCTTGTAATGCTAAATTATTTACACAGTAAAAACATTGCATAAAAAGCGCCTGGCTTCTACATCTGCACGTTTTCCCTCAGTCCAACTGACTCTCCATGCTCTGCTGATTACAGCAAGATGTGAAAAAATGATTCTATTCCATGCCATGAACATTTTGGTCACAAGTTCTTGCTTGTGTGAGATTTTTGCCCTCGGCTTCTATTGTAAATACAGAGCGAATGCTGATGTCTTCCAGGTCAGTCGAGTCTATACTACACAAGCCCACACCATGCCTCTGATCACACAGGAAACTGGCAATAGTTTTGTAGACTCGCCTAATGTGCGGTATTGAAGCCACAGGCACACTAAAGAAGGCTGGGATTCTATGGTGTTTGTGTGCATGGCTGCTTTTTCTTTCCCCACAAGCGTTCACCCTGATCAGAAACCAGCTCCTTACTGTGTGTAATAAGGCATGGGTCAGCTCAGTTTCGACTTGCTCACATAATCCCATTTACAAAATTGTATTGGGGGAGAGAAGAAAACCCACCTCAAGACTTCTCCTTACACCAAAATGTCCTAAAAGAATAGTGTAACATCACCCAGGGCAATCTGCTGCATAAGGGCTTTACCACCTAATTTCTACACCACGGGTCATCCACTGGCCAACTGCATCCCACATGCAGATCAAAGAAAGTATTTCCGTGGCACAAACTTGAGGATTTATTTTTTTTTGTATATTTTATAGCTGTCCATGTGTGACTTCCTTCACAAATCAAATGTAAATTCTCCAATCACAATCATTTAACATAAAGCAGCTGATTGCACCAGGGACGTGTACTCACTGGGAGGAGAAGTGAAGGCCTCACATGATGGTAGAAGGCAACAACTTCAAATTGTCTTTTTTTACAGGGAAAAACTAATTGCTATTTTTAATTTAAGCCCCTTTCACAAACAACCAGCAATGACTTATTGCTGATTTGTTTTGTCGCATGAATTCAGTGGTGCTTTGGTATGGTAATTTAGTATGCTACAGTTAAAAGTTGCGTTTGCATAAAATGTGTTACACTCTTTTTGTTGTGGGTAAAGGAGGTCAGGTCTGCTAATCAAGGTATAGGATAAAATTGTCCCTGTAAGGTACATATGTTACATGAAGTGGCTTAACACCGTCATAAAGATTTCATACAACACACCTAGGTGTTTAAAGATTTCTCTGGGTTTAAAGTATACTGTATAAAAGCCATACGATTCAAAGTGCATCAGATGGTCCAAAAAGCTTATGAAACTTGTCTATCACGACACAGCTGTAGGATATCATAGAGCAGGGTATTGCACAACAGACCAGACTTGGGGAATAACCTATGAGGGTCTACAATGGCATTTTCCATTGCACAGCAGGCTCACAACTGTCAGAGAAATTTGCCCAATCTTTTTGTCGTGGAACAGTTGGTACACCTGTTGTATGGCATTTGTGACGGGTGCTTAAAGTCAAGTCGTTTACAGGTCAGTCGCTTATATTGTGTAGAGCTTTGTAAGCAGGAACTTTCATGCAATTAGACCAACAAACATGATATTGTTAAATACCCTTGTTCTGTGTGCCCACTTGTAGTGTGAAATAAATGGGTCAGTTCAGGAAACATACAGATATGTGCACAAACTACTTTTTGAGGAATTTGTTCAAAGGAAGAATTTGTGGATAACAGTGGACTTGCATGGGTCTGAATGCTCATCAATTCCACCAGTCCTTAGGGGAAAATGTAGGTTCAGAAGTTTAATCATGGAATAAAGCTAAACACAAAGAGCTGTAATAAGACATCCATAGACCTTCAGTGTTTGAATCTAGTTTTAGAACGATTATTTTGAGTGTAATAGATTCATTTTTAAAAATGTGGCTTTCCACTGTTTCCCTTTTGGTCCCTTGAGGCCAGAGTGTTTATAGATGTTTTCTATATGATAAGGAGTTTGATTTAATGAGTGTGAAATGTATATTTTTTATGTTTTACATCACATTAACAAGCAATGGAACACCATTTTTGAAGTTCCTAATAGGGCATTGCTGGTACAGTCAAAATGCTCTAGTCAGTGTAATCATGAGTTATAGTTTGATTTCTAAGTGATGATTCAGTTACACTGAAGTACAAAGTAGTAGAATGGCAACTTGAATCTCTTGTGCATTAACAGGGTTTAGACTTTTCACTTTACGCTCACTGTACTTTTATTTATTTATTTTTTTAAAAGAACTGATGCCTTTTGCACTGCACATTTCATTGAATTTCTGTTGGCCCTGAAGTTGGTGCTTTAGTTGCTAATAAGGAGGTAATCAGGACATGGATCGGAAGGAACAAAGATTCAACGTTCTTTAGCACTAAAAAGCACATGTTCATAGATTCTCCTTCTCTTCACCACTGAATAAGATCGATGCAGCCTTTACAGTGCAGTAGCACCAAATTTGACAGTTGTCTCAGTGATGTCACAGGCTATGGCTCTCCCCTGAACTGGTACAGTAATGTTTTCCCTTCTATTTTTTAACCTCTAACACAGTGCCATTAGATAAAACCAAAGAGTGGAAATAATGCACTAGTATAGTCCTCAATCAATGTTAAAAACCAATAAACAGCAATAACAATGATGTACCCGAACAAATTACACCAAAAACTGATATTAAAAAAAAATATATTAATAATTTAAATGTTACATAAAAACAGAAGTCACATGAAAAAGTAAGTACACCCTTATTTACCACACCAAGTGTTTCAGAGTAGGTGGCATTGATCAAAACCTCCTGCAGGTGTAACCGGTCTTATTTAAACCTGACATCTATGGTCCGGTTTAAGGATCATGTTTTAAAGGTTGCCTGAGCTAGTTCTCAAATATTGAATTCTTACTCAGACATGTTTTGTTTGTCTGAATCTATATATGTTTATTCCTACAATGGACTAAACTCCCCCTACTTAAACTGTGCTGCAACAGTTACAGATGTTTGAATTATTCATGAAATTGTTTTTCTTCTTTCGTAGACAGCGCTAATCAAGTTTAAAGTTCTTGAACCAGAAGTAGCAAATTAAGCTTATAAAAAATATTGTGTGTTATTGGAGCTAGACTTATGCAACATATGCTACATTAAGTAACTGGTTAAAGATTCAAGCAGTTTAATATGCAACAGACTGGACTCTACTTGTTCAAGACACTAACTTGGCTCTTACCAGAAGGAGGATTTGAGTGCAGACTGGCGTGATTTCTGTTCAGTGTTTATTCAGCTGGGACACAGCTGTCAGTGTTTTATTGTTCATCAGAATATTCACGCTGGGCTAAAACTGATTTGTCACCCGTCATTTTTCAGTTAGTTATTGCAGACCAAATCCATCAGTTATCAATAAAGCTTACATTTTTTTGCACTTTCTCAAAATCCAGCTTTGTTTGGTGGCAGAAAGCTGACTGTAGATTAGCAGAAATGTGTATATATATTTTATACTTTTGCCAGAAAGACTGAAGTTATAAGACCTTTAGCTTTGAATTATTTAAAGCATGTGAAATGAGTTGGAAAGGAAGCCTGAATCATCAAAAGATTAGTTGTGTTGATCCTTTGCTGTGCTCTGCGACATTGGTGTGAACACAAAGGCTTAACCTCATGCATTTGTTAGGATTTTGCAGGGGAAAATGTTCTTGGTTGGGAGGACAAAATTGCAGATTGAAAAATACAACTGTATATTTGTTAAAATTGAATATATATAGATATTAATATATAAAGTGCCTTGTAGAGGATCCTGAGCAGGTTTTGCTTTATTTTTGTTGGACTCAAAACCCATCAATGCAATTAATGAGCTGACTCTGATGTTAACCTTACTTACTCGACTGATATCGTAATAACTTTTTTTGTACATTTGGGGGGAGGGGGACAAAAAACAATCCACACACAAAATTAAAAAAAATGAATTTTTAATGACTTTTTTTAAATAATGTCACAAATCTAAATATGAACAATAAAATGGCTGCTGCATAGATAGGCATTATTTATAAAGCATGCATTTAAAATACCGTATAGTATTTGAACCTGATAGAAGTGATAAATGTCAAATAGTTTTTATTCTTTAAAAGTACAGTAAATTAATTTCTGTGAAATGTCTACATCACAAAATGTAAAGTGATTCATGCAGCCTCTGAATCGTGTCTCAGTAATTTCCACAGGCTTGTTCCGGTCAACGTAAATTTGATTCAGCATGAGGTGGGAGGTTTCCATTGACGCAACACATATTACTTCAATTATTAACAGCTCTTATGTTTTGGTGTTTAAGTAGCCTAGGCTTAATGCTTAACAAATTTATGGAAATTCTTATTCTAGCTAACTATGAGAACTGTTCTAAATAGGTGTCCAGTGGTTGATGGAGTGGTTAAGTAGGATCTATGGATTTGCATACCACTGTATGAATGACTGCCTCACATATCCTTCATAAATATTTTATGATGAACAATATAATTTACAAACTAGTTGCCGTGAATTAAAATGCTTTCAGATATCTGCTGATAAATGACTTGTCAAGAGAGTGAGTTTTGCAGACAGCCAGTACGGTCGCATGTTGGTTAAAACTTACCCGCCTGCTCACTGAGATGACGATACTGTATGTGGCGATCTGGCATGGAACATACAGCCGAGTAGATTTGATCTGTTGACTGGTTGCATTACTCAGATTTATAACTGAAAGGTTGTGGGTTTTAAACATGGTCATGTCACTGTCTGATGGTGAAAGGGGAGGCTGATGGAAAGTTTGTGGTATGATTTCATTTTTTAAATGTGTATAAAGTATTTTTAAAATATAAAAACACTTTTTGTTACCTGGCATCTGTGCTATATTTTGTCATTTATCTTCATACACGTAAAGTTTTAATATTTCATATCTTATTTTAAAATGCATTTTGATGCATCTTTGTCCATCCCTGAGTTACTACCGTCAACAAGTTGACCTGAAAATAGGCTATTGGACTATAGACTGTTCTGTGGTTGAGATGTGTGCTCTTAAACTTCATTCCATTTTCATTAAACATGATAAAATGGAGCAAGATGTGCAGAAATAACTTTGGGGTGACTAATATGTTTAAATTGTTAGAAAAGTGCACTAGGTACTGGTACTCTATCTTTTCAGATTTTATAATGGAAAGACATTACAGATTTGTATGTGGAATCTACATACTTTGACCACTGTTCATACGACTTCTTCTGCGACATCAATATCAACATAACTTTCTGCCCTTTAAAAAATAACCATGCCTTGTTACATTAATAATTCAAAACCTGCTGGCACTGGGGACATCATTTCTGAACACAAGCCCGAGTAAATGATGTTTAAGGAAATGTGACTTGCATCATCTGTGACCTATAAAGGTGTAAAGGCTGTAAATATGACCCTAAATATCACTCATGTTTAAACTGACTTTAGACCTTTCTTCAAATTTAAGATTCCCTCAGAAAATTAACAACTTCCTGTGGTTGACTTCTGAGTAAGTGAAAGTGAGAAAAACAAGGCTTTCATGATAAGATTTTTTGCACCAGATGTTAAATATTTCAGAGTCCTAAAAATATTAAAAATAAACTGTTTTGCACCTAATTTAGCTGTAGGTGAAAAAAATAAAAGCTAAAATGTGCAGAAACATGTACATCAGAGTTGACAGCGAATGAATCACTGACTTGGACAAAAACTGTTCATTAACTTTGAATCTGAATTGATGAAAAATAAATGACAGTTTGTTCTTTTTGAAATCCCAGTGATAATGTAATATGATACTTTTCTGCTAAAAATATAGGATTCAATGAAGCCTTTAAATAAGCTAATCTCAACCAACACATCCTGTTTTAATGATCAAATAAACACAGCCAGTGAGCTGAGATTTTTGCCCTGTTTGAGTTCTACAAATCTTGTTCCCAATTTCTGAACTTGAGCAAGTTCTAATTAAGCCTTGAGACTTGTAAAGTTTAGAAATACGCAGAGCACATTACATATCATGCCACTGAAACTGAAAGAGACCAACAAATCTGATGGTAGTTGGGGTTCAAGAAGAAAGTGAGTGGGCGTTGCTTATGCTAGTTTAAATTAGCACTAGATGTAATGAAAGGAATAGTCCCTGTACTACTAGATTCGAACCAAATGATCTACATCTGACAACCAGTCTATCCTTTTCTTATAGAAATCCAGTAATGAATCATCAAGACGAAAATAGGTTTTAGGCTTTCACTTATTTTAAATTACCTCTTCCTTTTGTAAGTGTAGGCATAGAATTTTAAACCCTGTTAAATTTGTGCCACAGACATGTAATTGTCCTGCAGTCTCCTGTACAGTGGAGCTCCTGGACTGTCAATCATGAAAAACCAGGAAACTATATATAAATACAGGTGCCAAGATGTATTAAGAAAATTTAGGGAACTCATTAGTTGAAAACTATATATACTCACGAACCACTTTATTAGAAACATTTGTACACCTACTGATTCATGAAATCATCTAGTCATGTGGCAGCAGCAGCACAATACGGGACAAAAGCTACAGTTCAAATCAGAGATCACAATGTGAGCGCATTATGTTTGACCCTATCCTTTATGAAAAACAGGCTCATGAGTAGGACTTCAAGAGATCTTGGCGATATCTTACAAGAAAAAACCACAACAACCATTACACAGCATCACTTCGCAGAAATCATAGGTCAAGCCTCATTCTTATTAAATATTAAAGCGGAGTCATTCTGAAGAAAGATTATAACAGCCAAGCAAATACACACCTTCCTTCCTTTAGAACAGGGATCTCATCTCTTAAACTCATTCCACAAAGGGCCGCCGTGGCTGAAGGCTTTTGTTTCAACTAAGCAGCAGCACACCTGACTTGATTGGACTTGATTGGAACACTTGATTGGTCAATCTAGAATCTAGAAGCTCCACCCCTTAATCTGTGGATGTGCATTGCCAAGGCAACAGCACCGGCATTTACCCTCCAACCAATAAGCCATCAGTTCAAACTTGAACTCAGCTACATCACATGAGTTCATTATTTCCCACTTATGTTTTTTTGTGTCCTCCCTATGGTATTAGTTTGTTGTTTTTTAAACATCCGTGATGCTGACCACGAAATTATATAGGATAAAATAATTAACCATATAAAAATGCTTTAGGCCCTAGGTATGAGTGTGTGTGTGTGTGTTGGCCCTGTGATGGTTGGGTGAGCTGTTCAGGGTGACCCCGCTTTTCCACAGTGTCGGCTAAGATAGGCACCAGCCCCCTGCAACCTTAATAGGATTAAGCTGTTCAGCAAATGAGTGATAATTCTTGCATCAGTAGAATA
This sequence comes from Neosilurus hyrtlii, assembly GCA_028564935.1. NCBI lineage: Eukaryota > Metazoa > Chordata > Actinopteri > Siluriformes > Plotosidae > Neosilurus > Neosilurus hyrtlii. The sequence goes on from JAOUQZ010000039.1 coordinate 4,933,150, forward strand.
TATGAAGACTATATCTGTAGAAATGTTTGTAGACTGCTTCTTTAATTGGCCTAAAAAGATGATTTAAGAAGTACATTCTGTACAAGAAATCTGTTACCCAGCAATGCTGTGGAAAAAACTATTTGCCCGATTTCGACCCATAACTAGAAAAAAAAACGTCAGAGATGAAAAAGATCCATCATCTTCAGGTCAAACTCAGATTGAAGTTGGCAGAGAAAGAATGACGAAATTTCCAGGACACTGCTGAAGCTGAGTAAATGAAAGGATGCGGCTAGAGCAACATCACTCTTATCATGTGAGGCACCAATCCGTTTATTAGAACTGACAAGTACAATAGTGATTTGTTTGACGGGACTACACTTCTTGTTTATCCTCTGCTTTGAAGAGGTGACGTGCATTGTTGACCACTGTTGCGGAGGCAAACGGCGTTCTGATTTTGTCAAAAATTCAGCTTGTGTTTCAGCTGTCAAGCTGAAAAAGCCTTCAGCAAGACTCCTGCAGAGGTTTGCCCGCTCGTCTCAGAATAGCCGGATATGCTAAATTCATTCCTTATGATGTTGATGTATATCAGGCATTTACATTTCAATGCTATAGTGTTTAAGCTTATGAAACCTTACGAATTATGAAATACTGGAACACTGTATTACTGCAATTTCAGTAGAAATCAAGAACAATAATCTCTTTTGAGGTGATGATATCAAACAAGCTCAGCCTAAAGCAAAAATCAGACCTATTCTTCAGCAGTGACAATTCGCCCATGATTAACTTCTTTTACTTCATAACTGGTATAGTTTATTGATTAAAGCTGGGACATTTTGTTTTTTCTAATGCTTTAATGTGCATTTTAAACTGTTCATCGACCTAAATGTTGAGAGATCCAATGAGTATCCTTTCACTCCCATTGGTAATCGCTTCAGGTACTGTGGCACGCCAGTTTTCGTTCTGCAGGAAATTGTGTGTGGTTGTCTGTCCGCAGTCCATGAGTGCGCTCTCGGTCCTAGTAAGCTATTACCTTTCATGTGAGCTGCATATTGTTCATGTTATTATTACTAGACTTTTGAGAGCTTACGGAAATTGTACTAAAGTAAAGTAATATTACTATAGTCATTACATTTACATAGACAGGAGCTTTCCAGTAGGTCTGACGTTCAAAATTCAACTTCAACTTCAAATTAGACAGAGCATGCGTGTGTCATAAGACTCAGAAGAGGTCAATTTTTAAACTCGAATTTCTTCACTAATGACAGTGGTAATGTTATTAGTATTAGCATAAACACGCTCAGGTAACATAAGCTAACGTAAGGCCCTATTTCCATCAGCAAGGATTAAACAAGGTCATGATACCATATGAAAGGTCAGAGAACGCACGTGTTTGCTCATGTCTTTGGCTTTCATTGACTTTACAGTCATTGGAAATTGCTTCCTGTGTGTGTTCCTCCTCCTTAGATTCCTATTCAGGAAGATGTGATCTCAGCTTTTGTAGCTTACCTGCCTCCAGGTTCAATGTTTTGTGCATTTTGAAATGCTTTTCTGTTCACCACGCTTGTATTTGAGTTATTGTACACTTCCTGTCCGCATGAACCTGCAGAACTTCTGCTTTTTGTATTGTGTACCATTGTATATAAATGCATTGCCTGATGCAAATTAAGACTTTACAGGTGTTTCTAATAAACAAGCCATTTGGGGTATGTAGAGAATCCATTCTTCCTGTTCACTTCTCCTGTCTCTGTCTGTAGTGAAAAGCAGAAATGATTTCTATCAAGATGTCTATTGAATGATGGCTACTGAAATGCTTCCAGTTCTCAAGCTAATATGATACAGTTGTTGAATGCTTCAAGGCCAGACCCTCTTCTGTTGTTTACACAAAAGATTTGACATTAGACAAGACATCTCTGGCACTGTGTCTTTGCCTCATTGTAAGGAATAGTGTGGGGGGAAAGGCATCAAACGTCACTATTAAATGAGGTCAGCTGCCCCCATTAAGCTCGATTATCCTTCCCGACAAAGACATTTAATCTTCTGCATTCTCCGAGAAATATTTAACAAAAACATCTCCGTCTTCATTCTGACGGTAGAATTTTCTTTTTGAAAGAAGTTGACAGATGAATGTTTGATCATTCAGTTAACGGCTCATTAAACTGTAGGTTGTTCATGTACTGATTTTAAAAGAAGTGTTTTTTTTTTCTTTTTAATTTATAAGACAATACTGAAGACGGCATTACTCCTCTACTGTATTGGATCTCATCTCACCTTCGAACTCTTGTAGGTTTCTGTACATGATATTTTAGGATTTTCCTCGAGGGACAAACCAAAGAACTGAAATCTATTTGGGTTGGTAGATGGAAACCTTTTGTTTTTAGGTGTAGGTGTAGAAGTAGTTAGTATTCTCCTGGGTTAAAAGCAGCCAGAATCCAGCAACATGCAAATGTCATTCTGTTGATCTTTTGATTTTAGTTCCAGGATATTTCTGAGCTATCGATTTATCTTTTTCAGTGCTGTTTAAGACAGCACAGCATGAGCCTGCTGTGTGAGGGGATTTTCAAAAGCCTCACCTTGCATTTCCCAAAAAGTTCATGATGCATTTTAAGATGTTTTTGATCACGTTCCTGGGTAGAAACCGTCATCCCTTCAGCCTCAGTTTCTTTTGTCATATTTGTATGCAAAATTTCCTGGTATTTACGAGAATCCACTCTTTCATCTACAGTGTAATGCAGCATTTCCTGTGCCACTGACTGCCACACAATGATTCATCTACCACCGTGCTTGTTAGTTGGCAAAGTGGTCTTTTCATCTAATTCTACTCCAGTCATACCTTTCGTGATTGTGACCAAACAGTTCCATTTTCCCCCACCGTCAGCCTACAGCACTTCTTTCCAAATTGGCACTATAAAAGTCGTCATAATCTATTGAAAATGGAATTTTTAATCTTATGACCATGCGTAGATTTCAAAGACATTCGCATTTCTATTATTTATACAGAACTGGCTTATACCATGACAATCACATGTCCTCAAGCAAAATAGCAGAAATCTAATCCTCTCCGAATATATGCACTAAAGATGATGGTTGTAATGATTGAGTTATTGCCTTTTTTTGCCCAGGTATCCTGTGATATTCCAACAATACCTCAGTCAGATATTGCTTTATTCCTACACTATAGGATATGGATTATATTAAGTGTTATAAATAATATGAAGTCAATACGTCTTTTTTTTCTTCTTGTCAATACCATTGTAAGAAAAATGGGTTTTATACAGAATAACTTCTGAAGAAACTTCATCCGGGGGAAAAAAGAACCATTAAAGAAGAATAAATCCACCAAAAACTTATTCAAATATCATTCATATCCATAAACATAATTTAATTTAATGATGTGACCATGCAAGCATACTTTATTATTATTATTATTATTACATATTGTATATTATATTATACAAAAATGTTTTTTAGCTTCCCAAAAATCAGTAGATTGTTTCTAAATCCTCACTGTTGAACCCGGATCAGTGTCATAATTACAGGTTTTGCATGTAATCATACCGACTGGCCATATGAAGTCTGGGTTAATATATATTTCTCAATTCTGAGCAAAATTATTGTTTGAGAAGGATTAGCAACAAGACACTCAAACTCAGACTCAGTCGACTTCTTAAATCGAGTGGTTATGCAAGACGCCTGATTTTAATTATAAATGCTGGAACTCAATTTGGCATGCTGCAGTGTATGAATGACAGGAAAGCAAACTGGGATGTCAAACTGTAAAATCTGATTCTCTAGCACTGGGCCAAAATATCATAAACATTTAAAAGGCATTCCGAATGCAAGTGTCATGGCTACAAGTAATACACCGAGCACATGTTTTGCCTTGGGCACTTTTGCTGAAGATTCTTCCAAAACCAAACTTAAGACCCAGTTAACACAAGTCCTCACCTTTTCCTTTCATTAACTTTTCTGTGTGCATTTGTCACTGAAATAAAATAATAAACAGCAGCCCTCTCTGTAGGTTCTAAGCTATGCTCGTGTACTCCAGTTTCCTCCACAATCCAAAGACATGCATATTAGATCAAATGGCTACTTTCTATAGTACATAGTAGTGAATGGTTGGTTCTGTCTGTGTTGGCCCTATGAGGGAATGACTTCTTCAGGTTGTGCACTGGATCTTGCCTGAAGTTAGCTGAGATGGTCTCCAGCTTCCCCTGTGACCCTGACAGATTAGTGGAATAGATAATGAATCGATGTGAATTTGTATGCATGTACATATATGTGTACATATTATACATGCCACGCTACCATTGACTCACACTGGTCTTTTTTTCACTCATTGACCCTAGGTGTGGAAGTGAGTGGGAATAATTGTGTGTGTGTGTTGCCCTGCGATGGTCTGGAAAGCTGTTTAGGGTGTACCCCGCCTTCGCGATTGTAGGCTGCAAAAGGTGCCAGCCTTCCTGTATCCCACAATGAGCCCACATGTGAACTGAGGAGGATAATTGTAAAATCGCGGTGATTTAAACTTTGATTCTGCCAGACTGGTACCAAAAAGACACTAGAAGACATGAGCTTGTTAAGGAAGCCAGGGAAGAATGCCCCTGTGTCTTTGAGCCTGTTGTTAAGCTGGGAAGACAGAGTGTGATCCAGAACAGACTAAAGTTACTCAACTCGCCAGATAATGCTGCAAACCCGGGATTATTTATGATGCTGTGTGAGCAACGCCTTTAAGGAATCAAAAAAGAATCAGCGAAGGTCGATGAGACAACATTTGTCTAGTGTTTGGTGAGAGGCTACCTCAGATCAATATCATTGACTTGTGAGCCAACTTTGTTGTGAGCTTGTGAGGAAAGTAATTAAGTGGAAGTGCTACACTTTCACTGAAATATATTTAGGAGATATGCACAGCTGACAATCCAATAAAGCCCTGACTTCAATAAAGAAACATATAAACAAAATACACTGGAATTGGGTTTCATATATACAGTAGGGGTTAGTGGTTAGCACAACTGCCGCACAGCAAGGAGGTCATGGATTTGGGTCCTGGGGTCGGCAAGGACGTTACTGTGTGCAGTTTGCATGTTCTCCACATGCTTGTGTGGATTTTCTCTGTGTATTCCACTTTTCTCCCACAGTCCAAAGACATGCATATTAAGGCTGTTTATAATTGCCCCTAGGTGTGAGTGTAAACGTTGAGTTTTTTTTGGCTCTGCGAAAGTGATCACACCACATATTCAGCTAAAGACTGATCCATTTATTACATTTAGGGCTTCTCCCAAATTGGTGTAAGGAATGGGAATGGCATGTCGCGACCCCCACATTTCATTCTTATCAAGAAAACAAATGCTAATATACAACTGTGTCAGTAAAAACTTGGGGGGTGGGAACAGCTGAACATATGCAGCTTTAATTACAATTGAATTTAATCATCACCCCTGGGTGGCTTTACTGTACAATTTACTATATAATTTGACAAATATGAAAAATTATACTTTTTTTTTCAGGAAATATGGTGAACACATCTCATAAAAAAAAGTGTATGTATATATGTGTATATAAAAATGTGTGTCTGTGTGTATATAAATAAATAAATATAAATAAAGCTTGTCGGGATGAAATTGTAGTACTGTTATTTTTTTCCCCACATACTATATATTTAGCTCTACTTTGACGTATCGAGCACTGTTCTACGGAAAATTGACTCAAGATCTTATATATATATATATATATATATATATATATATAT
>JAOUQZ010000039.1:4938977-4954317 GCA_028564935.1 Neosilurus hyrtlii
GTATCGAGCACTGTTCTACGGAAAATTGACTCAAGATCTTATATATATATATATATATATATATATATATATATATAGAGAGAGAGAGAGATATATATAAAATAACCCAATGCTTAAGGGTACAGTTCAATCATTATAAAGCCACATTATAAAATCCATGTTTGTAAAACTGACAGCAAGCACTTTTAAGATCAGATCATAAAGGTGTTCAGTCAATGTGGTGTTATTTTTTATGGCTGTATTTGACCAGTAGGTAATTATCCCATCTTTCCTGTTAGCAAGTTTGAAGTGTGTGAACTACTGCTCTTCTTTGCTGATGCTGTTTGTTCATGTTTGCTGTACTCTGCCATGGCGTTTGACATGTCCCATGAAACACTGAATCATTTACCAGTCTCGAAAAACCACCTTCCTGCTAGCTGCCTTGAGGTGTCACTCAGGTTCATCATATTGTGGTTGTGGTGGTTCCCCTGGCTGAACAAACAGATGGACAGTAATTCTTCCAGTTTGTTCTATAGTACAACATCAAATTATACCTTATATTTAAACACATTGCAGAGATGTTGCGAAGCTAAGAAATCTAATGTAATATAATGTTGACTTGGAGTAACTAATCCTAGATTAAAGCACTGGTCATGAACACTGTGAATGAATGCCAGTGATTTTATCGATTTTTGCCAGTGTGTCTGAATATTTCATTCTTTCACGCAGCTATTTGCCACCTCTTGACTAATGGATCATACCTTTCCTGGGAGGTGAAGAGATCCCACAGTCCAGTCACAGTAACAGATTCCTGCAGGTCTTCCCAAACCCTTTCTTGTTCCACAATGCTCTTGCTCTCATATTGCTAGATTTTTATTACCGACTTACTGCCATTCCAAGGTAACACCACTTCTGTCACAAAATATTGTTTTCCTAAGGCCGGCAAACTTGATCTCTGTCTCAAATTACCTACTGCCCTTGAGTCAGCAGAAAGTTAGATATTATGGATTATCCATGTCTTAAGGCATTTTCAGGCATGCAATGCAACCCTGAACTTATCTAGACATTATTTGTGGCTTGCCTGAATATTGCTTTCCACTCTTATGTTGATATTGTGGATACATCCAAATACAGATAGTATTGAAACATAAAGGTTATTATGGATGGGTCCACCAACTATAAAGTGCTGTAAACTAAGCAGTTATTTCAGCAGTGTACTTTTTACTTCATGTCTTGCCCCATGCATGCTCTACACAGGTGCTGTTCCTCGCCTAAACCGAGTATTTCATGCAGGTGAGAATGTCTCAGTCTCCTGCCGTGTGCTACATGTGTGAAAGGGCAAGTCCTGACAGTGTCTGGACCTGGTTCTCCGGACATTGATTAGAGTTCACATGAGAAAACAGCTTTAGATTAGGGATGTCACCAGTCTTAAGGCAGCCTGTCTAAATACAACAGAATCCGTACCTTCTGAATGTCGAGTAATTTCCTTTTAATAAAATACATTTATCCTTTTTATTTAATTTATTCCACATTATATTTTCCTGATGGGCGTATGGTGTGTAAAGCATGGCAGGTTAGCGTGTTCTTCGCCTTTTTCAACTACTTCATCACAGTCTTGGTGCTAAAGCACCTACTATCTGAACCTGACAAGATTTTAAAGACATATTCATAAAACATCTGTTCTTCATTCATAAAGCTGGTGATTAGCCAACCAGAGTTAACGTGATAGCTCATGTTACAACAATCATCTCAAAGAAATAATATATGCTCATTAACTATAATCATTATACTGCTGCTGAGGACACATTTCAGAATTTACCTGATTAGATGATTTTATTTGTGACTGAACATTGTAAGCTAACAAAAGTAGTCAGAATTAAGGTCTATTCTCTTTCAGTAACTCGTCTCCAGCCTTTTGTAGATAATTTTACAATATTAACCAGGGTATGAAATTTGTCTTAATAGTCAATCGTTTGTTGAAAGGAATGTTCGGGAGCCCGCAAGCAAATTTAGGAGTCCTGAATATCATGGAAGGCTTCGGGAACACTGTCCTATGTGGTGATCTGAGTAGTTTTTGTAGTTTATCATTTTTAAACCTGATTTATTTTAAAAGATCTATTTAAATATGAGTAATAGAAATGGGCCTCTATCGTAGTGCATTTGGATTCGCGTGTATAAATCCTACCGTGACAGAGTTACTGAATTTTAATCATTTTCATTTGCTGATAAATAAACATAATATAATTGTTTTAGTAACACAGTAGGGAAATTATTACTACAGCAGCAAAGAATATACTACAGTACTAAAAAAGAGTAAAAAATAAGTAAAATATACAACAGCAAAAATTAGACATTAAAAATAATTACAACAAATTTTTCTAAATGACAATCTGTACATCTAGTATATCTATAGCCCAATGGCTGATATTATTAAACTTTAAATTAATTGAAAACACTTGTTTGACATTGCCATTATTACTAGATACAAGATTAAATAAGGAAATAAATAAAATATTTGTTAATCTCAGATTCTAATTGTGCCAGAGGGTGCTAGGTTATAAATAACCTGAGATCACAGGCGAACAAATGAATTTTAAGATTACAAACAAATTTCAAATCATGAATCTATACTGTACGCTAATACTGCAGTACCTTATATATCCTGTATAGAAGACGTCTATAATCCTGTTTGAATTTTGCATAGATTTTTTTTTAATTGTTAGAATTTACAAACAAACATCACCACATATAATTCAATTTTTAAAAAAAAAAGGCTACACTGAAAGGAAGAGCGCTGAAAAAGAAAAAAGTGTAAACATTATCCTACAGTTCAAAACTTTAAACACAGCTTTACTATAGTTTACTAAACAGAAAATTTAAATAAAAATTAACAATAACAAAAAAGGGAGAATAAATGAACCATAAAGAAGTAAACTCAGTCCAAGCTAAGTTAAACACTCCAGTAGTTAACGTCCTAACACACCATACAGTCCTTATACTTTTGGTCCTTCTCTAGGCTTTAACGATTTCATACACAACTTGAACTCGTTGAGAAAAATAACACGTGGGGTGCTGATTTCGGAAACCTGTTGTTCCGGATAAAATAAAATATGTTGCACTTTTGTTGAGGTCAGGTACCTTATACATGCTCCTTTACTGGATCATTACCTCCACCGCACTCTGAGACCTGCACTTCACAAGCATTCACTGGATTGAATCAGAAACTGTTTCCGGGTGTATCTGCTTCAGTTTCCACACCTGTGAAGGACGATACACATTTAATCCTTGTTGTGTTTTTCTCTGTTTGCCTTCTAAAGACAATCTTGAGGGTTCGAATAACCCAATTTAAGAGGAGCAGTATGCATAAAGTACGTGTAAATATTCCTGCAGGGTACTAATAAGGACAGAACCAGTTTGTAAACTGCATGAATCTCTTCCTGTGTGTAAGAATAAACCCGTATAAATAAAAACTTGGGTTTCAGGATGCACTAACTCTGATTTAAACTTTTACCGGACCATTACTTTAATTCACTCTGGATTTTCACAGATACTACTTTTTAACCCGTATTTACATACCAGAAGGGTGTTAACTGATACTTACTTGTGCACATCACCAGACACTCTGCAACCGCTGCAACCACCGATATCAGGTTTTATCCTCTTGTCTTTCTGTTCAGTTTTTACATCTCCAGGTGACTTCTGGGATTGCACACTACAGATATAATCCATTATCTGTGTACCATTCAACACTTTTGTTTTGTATCCCATAGTATAAAAAGGATTAATGCAATATTGAGATTGAGCTCTGGTTCAAAACCTTGCCAACATTACCAACATAATGTAACTTATTAAACACATTATTGCTGGCCTACTTGTGACAACATGGTCTGCATGCGTGTCTCGATTATTTAATCTGTGCAGAAAATTAATAACTTACACTATAATGTCCCAGGCAGAACACCCACCCTACAGCAAAAAGCTCTCGGGTTCAAGTTCCAAGCTTAGGTGTTTGTGTGTGGAGTCTGCATACTCTCCCCATTCCTCTGGGTACCCTGGTTCAAAGACATGCACATTAAGCTAATTGGCTATTCCAAACTGCCCTATGATGTCATTGTGAATGATGTGTGTTTGGCCCTGCGATAGTCTGGTGAGCAATTCAGGGTGTACCTCGCCATCGTTCAGTGTCGGCTGAGCTAGGCTCCACCTCACCGTGACCCTGATGGAATTAAGCGGTTTGGCGTGTGAGTATCCTGGCCCAGCAGAACCTTTTAAGCACTTTTATCATGATGTTATAATGTCCAATCAAGACTAGTTTGATAACTGGTTAATCAGGATATAGTTGGCCATGAGCTGCCAAAGATCTGGTTGTTCGCCCTTGCTCATTACCTGCAGGGTTTGTTCACTGCTGTGTAGGAATGTGTTGCTCGTATATGGCCTTTCTCTTCTTTTTAGCTTTTATTCCCTTGGGACTTTCAAAGCTCTCTCTCTCAAACACACACACCGTTTGCAGACAAACTATGAAAGATGTATTTGATCGATATCACAACGTGTTGGTCCATGAACTCAAGGAAACTCAAAGAGAATTAAAAAGAACTAATGAGAAAACTATGAATACACAGGTAGCCCAGTTTGCTCTCTCAAGGTATCTAGTTAAACACTTAATACGACAAGGTGATAACACAAACACGTTATGTGTCGGCTTATTTTCCTCTTAAAAACCACATTGCTGTATCAGGTGAATTTCAGATGGTTGCATTCACTCTTGCATCATTCAATGTTGTCGTCAAGCCACTGGGTTGGATCAGTACAATGGTTCTGTGCTGCTGGGGTGCTTGCATCTGCCATCAAGGCTTCTCTCAAGAGACATGACTGTGACTGTCGAGCAGATTTGCCGTAGGTTAAATGGATCTGGACAGACCTGGGCTTAGCTGGAAACCAAGAAAGTATAACTTGCCTGATATTATGGTCTAACTCACCGGTCTGTATATATAAAAACCATATACACTAACATTTCACATCAATAATTCTGTTTGAATTGCTTTGCCGAGGATAGAATTATTTTGTACTGTTCGTTGGTATGCAAGTCTTACAGGAATGTGATGTATGACTGGCTTAAAAGTGCACGTTCACTAGTGAATAGCTGATGTGTTTTATCTTCATTATCAGTTCAGTTTGGCTGAAACCACCACAGCTCACAGGATTAGTCTCTTTTCTTCACCTGTTTTACTTCTTGTTTTTGTTTTGTGTCTGTTAAAAATAAGACTGTGTGACCAGAGGAATACCAGTACAACATGGAAAGGTCTGAGATCAATTGTAAAGAAACAGAAACAAGCATACAGTTTCAAAATAGTTTTTAAAATAGTCCAATGTATTTTTATTATTTTTTAAAATTCTCAATAGATAAAATCTGAAAATATATCTATTAAGTGAAATACCTGTTACAGGTGTTTGTCCATGCTATACACTGGCTTGTACACACACAACTGAATTTCCCTGTTGATCCATTCTGCTATGCTTTTAAATTATATAACAATTTCTTACAAATTTGTTAGGATGTCATCTACATTGCCGCCATTGAAGCTAATGCAAACAGTGCACAGAACTGAGCATGTGCTGCGACACTCCTGGATTTCTGTTTTATTGTAATACAGCTGCGTCCACGTCTTTTAAACGTAAACGTATGCACAAACAAATATTTTTATATAACATTGCAAAAATGATGTTAGAAGAGTCCGACAGATATGTGTATTACTTTGTTTTGTTTCGTTTAAACAGGTCTATTCACTTATCAAACACATTGAATAAAGTATTACAGTATCTCTTAGAAAGTAAACGGAATTGGCCACAGTGTATTTTAGAAACTTTTGCTTATTTCTGTATGCGAGTGCTAATGACCCCTGCACTGTGTTCCATGATATTAGTAAACATTGGCATTTTGGGGTGAGCAAGAGCACAGAAAACTTCAGTGCTGCACGGGCAAGTTATCTCGCATGATCAAGTTCATTCCTCGGGTCACGTGGTCTTGTTACTGTTATAATAGAACCAGAACCAAAACAAGATAAAACATATGCCAATACAGAACAAGCATAGCAAGTTTAAAAGCCCCAGCTTCAGCGTGTGGGAAGTAAATATCAGGAAACCTAATATACAGTGTTGCCTCTTTGACCTTAAAAATTAGGTCAAGGTCACTCACACACAAACTCATCGTAGCACTCATAGTAGTGAGCCAGCATACCAAGTTTGAAAGCCCCAGCTTTTTTCTGTGAAATAAAGTGTGCTGGACAGACGGATGGACAATGAGCTGCGGTGCTTTCGCCAGGAAACGTCTGTATTCGGCTGAAGTGAATGGACACCTTTTAAATGCAAGTTTTTTTATATAGATATTATAGTGGTATGTACTGATTTATTAAATTGAATCAGATACATATGCAGTAGTGGTATTTACTTGGAATTTCTGACGCCCATAAGATGTAGGATTTATTGTAGCGTGGCCTTTCTGTAGCTGTTTCCTTGGTGATGCTCCGCCAGGTCTATTACACAGCCATTTCATTTACTGCTTGTTGTCTTCAGTCGGTGAAATGCAACTGAAAAAAAAGTCATAATTTATTGTACAGTGACGGATCATCTGGAATGTTCTGCTTGGCGTGTTCTCCCAGTCGGTGTTGTATAAACACCATGCACTCATTACTTGCTTGCATCGTTTAACCTTGGACATGTCGTCAAACTGCAACAGAAATCAATATTTTAAAATACTTTAATATTTATCTGAAGTAATATATATCTTTTGAAAATATGTGTATTTTAACAACCTGCAGTACAGTTCTCTAAGGGTTTCTCACGTCAAAGAACACATACGAGCAAGATGTGTCATAAAAGCTCGTACATACTAACATTTGCTGGAAAATGTTTCAACCATGGATATAGAGTTACAGGTAGATAAACCATTAATTTACATTTTATACAGTAAAAACATTTATTTTTAACAATTTTTAACTACATTGAATCAAAAAAGTACAGCATATTTAATCATTTTACAAATTCCTCATAAAAAATAGATTTCTGTACAAAACCGTTTTCTTTTGCACCTACTTCAAGTCAGCAGCACATGAAGAGAATGACACATATGAATGGTGCAGTCGGTGGTCAGAACGCAGTTTTACAGCTTGTGAATTGTTTATTTTACAGACGAGGAGGAGAGAAACCTGTGTCGGTCGCCGTTATTGCAGCAAGCCTGAAGATAGGCATGACGTGGGACATCCAGCTGACTGGAAGAAGAGCGTGTGCGAGAGAGGGGTAAGGTATCTGTAATGCTTAATAACTGGATGTGACTGCTCCAACCCGCTGTACCCAACACTTGTGCCTCAGTCTGTCCGACAGCTACATGGGTTTCTAAATGTTCTAAGAAAAAAAGCAAATTCCTCCAGGTACCGAAGAGTGCGTGTAAGAAGCACGTTTTAGGCAATATAAGTGTGTGCATATGATGCCAAGTTAGAGACTTCAACATGGTCACATGATTGCAGTTCATGGGCCAAAGTGTGTGGAACGTTACAGTGCACGTTTTTTCTTTTTTAAACTTTAGTATGGATTCCAACAGATGGTCTCTGGTTATTAGAATTCAGACAACTTTTGAGACCTCGCGCACCAGTGCACATGACATGTTCTAAAAATAAATAAACAAAACATGAAACAAATTTGGCTTCAGGGTGACTGCAGACTAAGCAATAAAAATAAAACAAGCATTTACATGCATGGTCAGTTAAAAACCAGCAACCGAAGAGAATAAAATCACAGTGAATCTGCAGCCTCCCATGAAGCCATCTATACTCCTAACGACACCATGATCTGGATCACTGAAAACGGCCCGGCCAGGCTTTCAAATCTGATAAGGCAGTGTTTCTTCAAAGGTACATTTGATCTTTCATTGAGTCAGGCTCTTGGAGATGTTGAGGAAGAGGTACGGAATACATTAATGGGGAGGGATGACAAAGAAAGAATGAAAGTAGGATCAGAACGTGGAAAGTAATTTTTTAAAAAAATTCTGGAGGGAACAAGTGAAAAGAGAAGGCAAAAAGGAACAGCAACAAAAAACATGGGGTGAGCTGTGAAGCGTTCAGAAAACCATCCCAAAGCCTAAAGTGTGTCATTATAATCTTTCTGGTAGGTTTATGTAAACATAAACATAACTTTATTTGTAGATCTAATTTAGAAAATAGACTCAAGCTCTCTTTTGATAGACATAGCATGACATCATGCTCTTTGTTGATATGGAATTACAATGTTTATATACATATTGTCAGTAACCCTGTGTTTTTTTTTAAATGTTTATTTCATAAACCCATTTCACATCCTTCTCAAACTAGTGCAAAATTTGTGCAATACAGTTTATTTTTTTTACCCACACGGCAGTTAACAGTTCCATCCACAACCCGGAGACTACAGTTTTCCGTTGCGTGCAGCAGCTCTACGTCTTGCTTTTCTCGAAGGTGTCCAGTGTCGTCCATTCAGCCACACTAGTCCAGTGTCTATTAAACCTGTCTTTTGTCTTCACTGAAGAAAATACACTTTGCAAGAAATTCTGTGGCTTTTAAAAGACACTTCAACATCTTCTCAAATGAGCTCATTTGATTGGTTGGGGGAAGAAAGACATGAAAAAAGGGAGGATTTAAAAAAAAAAATCCAAAAACATAACCTTCCACCCTATGTGTGCTGTTAGTGGTGCTATTCATTGTTCTGAGAAACTTGTTCATGTCAACGACAGCACGCACTCATGGTTTCCCAGAAAAAAGTTTCTTGTGTATTTTAATTTTTTTTGAGAATGTCTATTGTTTCTCTTTGTGGTGTTTAAAAAAAAAAAAAAAAGAAAAAAGCTGTCAATGCTTGAAATTGTTCAGCGTGAGTTCACAGCGAAGAGTTCACATATTCCTACCAAAGTGCATTCAGTTATGAAGAAATTGGCATGTGGTTCCCCGTGCTGAGGGCTATACTACTGTGCACACTGTGTTGAGCGTCGTGTCAAACCTCACAGCTTTGGCCTCAGTTGGCTTCATGTTTGTGTCGTACATGGGGTTCTCGAACGATGCCTGTCCGTTTGTGTTCTCGTGCCCTGCGTAGCCATTGTATTGGACTTTGGGTCTCGTCCTGCCAGGGGAGGGGGGAAAAAAATCAATTCTGTTACCATGAAGTTGCGTCATGGAGTTTTAGTTACATTGTTGAGGGGTGGGAAATACTTGAGTCATTGCAGTTTATTTAAATACTTCACTCTTAATTATAATTTTTTTTTAAAACTTTAAAGTAGTAGTCAGAGACCCCTTTGGTATTTGCTGTGACCTGATTGGTTCGCTATCTCAGGATAATTAACAATTGTGCGGTGAAGGTGAGTTGGATGTCACTGAAGAGTGAAATGACTATTTAGCAAAATAAAAACACA
This sequence comes from Neosilurus hyrtlii, assembly GCA_028564935.1. NCBI lineage: Eukaryota > Metazoa > Chordata > Actinopteri > Siluriformes > Plotosidae > Neosilurus > Neosilurus hyrtlii. Next base: position 4,948,384 of record JAOUQZ010000039.1, read on the forward strand.
GGGAAGGGCAAGTAAAGCACATGCCCAAAAGTTTTTATACTAATTTAAAGTTTGAAACAAAAATTAAAACAAAATTTTCAAATCATAAGGATGATGCCACCTGTTTCAAGTGACAATCCCTGAGGGTATATTGTTTTGATTCAAACATCATCCACTTGGGATCATCTTTTTTTAAAATCCCGAGATAGCAGACCAATCAGACTGTACCATTCTCATATAGAGTATACTAACTAACAATCATGCATTAAAGGTGAGGTGGGCCCTGCTGAGTAGTTCCTGAGAGAGAACGTTAAAGATTTCTGTAGTTTATGTGACCCACTCCAGCATAATACGGATTACATAGAAAATTTTGACGTGATGAAAATTTAATATGCTTTAAAATCAGGTATAATACATGATTGTAGCATAAAAATGGACTGAGTCACATCACTTTGAATGTCGCTAATAAGCAAACTTTTGAGATAAACCAGGTATGCCGTTTACTTACTTTGGCTCTTACTCAAAACGCTACCTGGTGACTTAATCCGTATTATGCTGGAGCGGGTCACATACTGTATCTCCGTATTTAAGTCAGGTGAGGTCTGCACTTCAAGCTGAGCTTAGTGATATGTAGTGAATGGCTTCTGTTTAGGCTTTTTGTTCTGAGTTTTGTCACACAACTAAACTCTAAAGTTGTTTTAGTATAATGGATACACACAAGTTTTGTTGGTTTAATTTTCTATTCTAAAGTGTAATAATTACACCGCTTGCACCATTGTTAACGTGATGAACTGAGTGTCCGTTGTTTTGATTCAAGCATTATCCACTTGGGATAATCTTTATTTTATTCCTCAGCTAGCAGACTGATCAGCTTGTACTCTACCAAGTAGTATACTGTAACAGTTATGCATCAAAGGAGAGGGTGGATGTCACTGAATAGTTGTTGAGCAGAGTGTCTAGGGGAATATTCTATGCCGTGACATCCAGGGAGTAGGATATAAACTATACTTATTAATATTATTTGTATAGATCAGCTGAAATCTGCCAAGGGTTTCACACATTAACTAAGCATATAATTTCTCAGAAGTTTTTTCCACCCCTCTATATGGTATTAATTAGAAATGTTAGATCATGTAACAACAGGTAGAAGGAATAGAATGATGCCTTAATCCAAGGATGGGGTGAGACAGATGTGTGCTAGTCAAGAAAAATAAAGGTAAACCTTGTAAAATGTCACACTTAGGTAAACATGTATAACTAGAAATATAAATTCAACAGTGCTTTCCCATCGGCAAACAGATCAAGATTGCAGCCATTCTAATTTGAGAGAAGCTATTTAATGTGCATGGATGCTCAGCTGTGCTTTTCCACTACAATGAGGTAAGGTTAAATGTTAAAGATGCCTGGGAGCATGGGAGCCTCATGAATTCCCACTGCCAAGCCCCATGCTTGAGCAGGAGGCCATTAGCATGGGTGAGTGTACCTCGTAACAGCAACTCTGTTTTTAAACTACTGCCACTCTCTTTTGGAGCATGAAAGTAAGGATGAGGTTATTAGGTCTGCTGGCTAAAATTATTATGCATTATACACAACAAAATCAGGGCTATTGTTGTGGCCAGAAGCCAAAAGATCAGGGAATAAAATTATTTATAATGCCTCTCTCAGTAAGGAATGGTGTGTGGAATTTTTTCTTTAGAGCCCATAATTAGGGTCCAAAACACCACCGTTCCTGCATAAGCAGAAAGTCAGAAAGCTGTAACTGATAGTCTGTTCCCCGGCTGCCCATCACTACCATGATTTATGGTTGCACACAATTTGTACAGTAATCGAAATAAATGACCTGCATTTTGAGCCAAATTTCAGGCACTCCCTCCCTCCCTCAACCCTGCTGAGATCACCCAGGGTATATTTCACACTTCAAAGAACGCAAAACATTTAGGCAAACTACCTTAGTGGCACATTTACACAAACTGAAAAATAGAGGGAAAAAAAATGACTTTTAGGTTTTTAAATTAGGAGACATATAAACATCACATGGATCTCTCGTCCCCTTCGCCTCAAAACACACATGCCTGTAAACACACACACACACAGCATCCTGCTTTCTCTCTGACAAGATGAACAAAAAGAAATGTAAGATGAGGACATTGAGGCAGCTGAGGGACTGTGGCCCAGTGATTTAACTTCACGGTTCTTACCTGGAGGCGGCCCTGATAACGTCTTTGCGTCTCTCATTCTCATCTGTCTCTTGTGATAGTGCCCTGCCAATTTTTTTTTATTTATTTTAATATTGGGGAATTATCACCCGTCAATTTTAACTGTATGTCACAATCATCTGTCGCTTGCTTTGTTAAACGTAGGAAAACTCCAATGCTTTTTTTTTCCAATTTGAAAATTTTATTTTAGAAAAAATTCTACATTTATTTGAAAACATTAGGTGCAACAATTTGGGGAACCAATCATGCTGATAATCAGCCACAATCTCTAGGCAGGCACAGGAGTTTCCCGTGTAGTGTAGCGAAACAATGCAGAGCAACATCCAGCATGGACAGAATGTCATAAACATGGAGGGCTAGTTCTGCCAAAATGAAAAATAATGGGGGAAAAAATAATTAACCTTATTATAATATTTTATTAAGCAGCAATAAATTATGCATGTTCAGTTGTTTGGCAACCTCTGGCCAAATTAGTATTATTTAAGCGAAGTAAAAGTAACCACTGCAGCAAACTTTTTTCCCTCAAATATTAATACAAAGTTCATTTATAATTTACCCTAAAAGAAGAAGGAAAAAAAAGGTAATTGTGCCATGTGCACATGTTTGGGCACCTTAATGAGTCACAACCCTTTGGGAAGAGAGCACAGCTTTCAAATATTTATTTGTTTATTACAATGGAGGTATCTGCTGTCAAACTCTTTGTTGCCTTGTTGTTGTGGACAGTTGGCTCAAAAAGTACTACTCTGCTGTTATTAGTGATCAGAATCACATGAAACCTGGCAGACTTGTTTCTGTGGACGCTAGCTAGAATTCCATGCTGCCTGATTTTGGATTTTCGAACCAAAAACAGAACATCATAACTGAAAAAATTCAAAGTCCAACTGCTTCATGATGCATTGACCAAAATTTGGCTACGTTATATAACGCGACAATGACGACAATTCTGTCGGGTCAAGTTTTTCATGAAGAATCATATCCTACTTAAGTCCTACTTCTCCATTATTACTGACCTGAATTGCACAGAACTTTGCAGGCTTATCCTAGATGACCTGAGCCGGATTTTTAATTTTCAAACCGACAAAAGAATTATTGATATTACCTTCTATGTAGACACAAATGCATCACAGATATACTTCTGGTGTGTAATAAATAAAACCTTTTTTAATAATTAATTTTCACCCACTCTTCCCCGCAAAGCACACAATTACAATCCGCCCACAGACTCCATCAAGTCAGGGGTGCTGAACAACACAAAACACTCCCTCTCACTGGTATCCAAATTCAGCTCATATTTATTTAAATATATTCTTCAGTCTTCCCGTTCCACCAACCCAAATCTTGATAGCTTCACTACCCCCTGAACTTAACAGCTGGCAAGGTGTTTTCTTTTGTTTTTGTTTTTGCCAACCCCCCAAAAAATTCAAACACTGTTCAATTTAATTTCGTTGGTGACTGTGACCAATACGTTACATGTTCGTTCATCAGTCTGTGGCAGTTGTTTTGAAAATGCCTCTGGCTTATCTAGATATTGCTTTGCATGCCTCTGATCTCATCATAAAAGCAAAAGCCTTAGAGAAGCCTTCTTTCTGATGACTTCCATGAAGATCACATTTGTTCAAGCGATGCTAAATATTAGAATTGTGCACCACCATGACCGTGTCAATCTTTCAGAATGTATGCAAAATCTTTTTTTAGACAGAAAGGTGTGAAGAGTATATCAGAAAATTTTAATGAGTTCGAATTAGTCACTTATGGCTAAATTAAATTAAAGGAGCAGTTTAGTACAAAATTCGAACGTGTGTCAAGGTAGGTAGTATTCTGTTGCATGATATTATAGAATTGCGAGTTACATCACTTTGTATGCCACTACTCAGGAAATGCTACCTTTTAGAAAATAGCAATTACAGTTACTGAACCTTTTTCTGAATATCCGCATCTGTAACATCCACAAACTAAATGAATCCGGCTCTCAGCCAATCAGCGTGATCTTCCTAGCGACAGAAGAGTTTTATTTACACAGAGTCATGTCTGTTTTGAGGCTTCTCATTGGTTTACCGTTGTATAATTTAGGGAATCCTTATGGGATTCTGTATGTAGGGAGAGTATTCTGGTAGTGATTATGGATAATAAGGAAATACCCTGAGCAATCACAAAAGTGGATTGAAAATCGGCAACATAAGTGGATATTTTTATTGTTCTACAACTTGGACATGGAACCCTTTCTTAAACAAGTATTTTAGCATGGATAGATTGTGTTCATGGATATTTGAACTTGGTCACGTCGAGGATTATGCTTTGAAAGATCACATTTTTATCCAGGTACGCCATTTTCAACTTACTTTTGTTCTTACTCAAAACGCTACCTGGCGACTTAATCCGTATTATGCTGGAGCGGGTCACATATATGTACTTGGGAACCAATAACATTGGGGGGAGGACCTAAATGTGATACACCAATCTGGACCTAGGAGTAAAACATGTCAGTCATGATATCTCACAAACATGTCTCCTGGGGGAAAAATAAATAATAGCTGGAGGGATTTATAAAAAAAAAAGTCAGAATCAGGTTTGTATAAATCGCCTTATCGTGTTGCCCTTTACAAGCTACATATCTAAGAATTTGTTTGCTTCTCAGTTAGCACCCCAGTTAGCAGTTTCTCTTGCGTATAAATGCTTATAAATGTGCACGTTTCACCATTACACGCTTATACGTGTACCAATACAAATCGTATTACACAGTTTGAACGTGTTGGTTTAGCCCAGGGTCGCCCAATCTGATCCGCAAAGAGCCAGTGTGGGTGCAGGTTTTCCCTTCTCCTTCCACCTGTTTTAATCACTGAACTAAAAAAAAAAGGACTAGATTGCACATTAGTGTTTTAATTTTGAATCTGGGTGGCAGCCATCTTGGTGAGACCCCTCTGTTGTTGAAAGTTATACTCACATAGCACAAAAATATGGGGAAAGGGAAACTAATGCATCCAAGATGTACATTTCAATTGATTACAAATGACAGTGAAATTATTGGAAATTAAGGTATTCTGACCGTCAGCAGAAAATATTCAGGGTTTTCGAGCTGTGTTGGCTTTTAACGGCTCCATTTTGAGATCTTTGAAGCAGGGTGGCAGCCAACTTGGTGAGACCACCTTGCTTTAAGTAGAAACACTAATGTGCGATCTAGTGTGTTTTTGTTTTTTTTGTTTTTTTAGGTCAGTGATTGAAACAGGTGAAAGGTGTAAATACTGCTTGTTGAAGCACCCACACTGGCCCTTTGCAGATAATATTGGACATCATTCTGATTCCTAAATAGAATTCTTGATAGATTCATAAAAGCAGATCATAAAGACTGCTCTGCTGATTGGGTCTTTTTGCAATGAGACAGTGCTAGAATGTCTAAATTTATAAACAGTACAAGGGTCTAAGCAATACCGGAAAAGTATTTCTAAACCCAGTCAACCTAACATCAGCACGTTTAGTTGAGGTCTGCTAGTAAACATTTTTTTAACATTGTGTTAATAAGGTGGTCAATATGGTCACTAAGCAGATAATCATGTAGTATTTTTATTTAATATAGTACCTTCTTGTGTTATCTGACTTAAATCTAAATCACCTCCTGTTGCTCATCTCGTCTGGATATTCTGGCTTGAATATACTGTGTGTGTGTATATGTATGTATGTGTGTGTGTGTGTGTGTATATATATATATATATATATATATATATATATATATATATATATATAT
>JAOUQZ010000039.1:4954417-4967995 GCA_028564935.1 Neosilurus hyrtlii
GTGTGTGTGTGTGTGTATATATATATATATATATATATATATATATATATATATATATATATATATATATAAAATTGGATGCCATAATAACTTGCACCTATTGAGTCATCCTTTCAGTCCATTGCAGTAATTTACTTACAAAGCGAGTTCTTTCTAGTAGTGGCCATGTAAGTATCAGTCTTTCCTGAACAATAGGTACCATTATATAGTGAACCCTGCCCCACATTTCCCCCCTTCTCCCACTCAAATACCCACCATAACGGAGAGGGTTTCCTCAGTATTCAAACCAAGAAATCTGGCTACAGGGCACTCTGTGTCATCTCTGTGATTTGAGTAGGCATGTTTACAGCAGATGTATTAATGCTCACATTTTTTAATTGTGCTATTGTCTTTTCTGTGTTCTTTAAAAAAAAAAAACACTGTATTGATTTATTCATGCATGTCGTCTTCCGTATAGCAGTGCAGAGGTTTACATTCAGACACAGGATAAAAGGCCAGAGTGGGAGATTAGGAGAGGGTTTAGGAGTGCAGTGTTGTCGAGACACAGTTTATTCACTTGCTGTATTGACTGTGATGAGATTGATCGTCCTGATTGTTGGTGGCGATGTGAAGATTGGTGATGGGAACATGTTCATTTCATGGCAGTTATAGCTTATAAGAGTGACTGAGTGAGCTTGACGAGATGTTAAGATTTCCGTGCATGCATTTCCCAAAATAACTTTCCTTATGTCGGCTTTTTCCCTGTCCATGCAAGAAGGGGAAAACACTGCCGCCAGGCTTAGCTTTCAGCCCAGTACAAACCGACTTGGAAATTGAAAACATCTCAGAACTTATTTATTTTTCAATGGTTTGAATATTTCACAAATAAGTAGTATGAGTTTATGGTTTGTATCCTCTAAAGTCAAGTTAAATTATCTGCCAGTGCACTAAGATTATTACACTTAGTAAGAATATTGTGTTGAGAATATTTTTATTATTTTAAGAAATATTAGAATAAGAAAAATACTCTTCTAACAATATTACAATTTTACACATTTTTTTTTTTACAAGTAATTTTTGGCTGGAGATAAAATATCTTGTCTTGATTAGATAGCATACTGTATAAGTGCAGCTAATTAAAATGATCTGTAGGATTGACAGCCCCAACATAGCTTAAAGATAAGGAGGTAAAAAAATAAAACAGGGAAACAATACAAAAAAAGAAAAACTGAACTAAACACGGTATATGTAATTTTGATCATTTAATTTAAAAGTTTTATGATACTACTTTTTCATTTTGGCAGATCCATTTCTCAATACGTAAATGCAGAGTTGTGTAAGAAGTCCTCAGCGGCTCCTACCTGTGTTTGTAGAGGTAAAAGGCGAACCCTGATAGAATGAGTGCGAAGAAGGGGACCAATATGGCAGCTGCTACTGAGCTGCTGTTCGTACCATAGTACGGATTGGAGGGATCCATATCTGTAGTGACAAGAGCTGAAAGTGTAATGAAATGTGAGCACTGACAACAAATATTCTGTAAAATACTAGCTAAAAGTTTTTTTTACAGAACATTTACATCAATATATTGGACTGTTTCACTTGTTTAAACATTACCCACAATGCCATTTGACTATGCAGTGTTGGTGGTGTTTTCCACTGAAGGATAATGATGCAGCAACACTTTAATCCTTTAGTCTGTTCAGCTCCCTCATTTCCTCATCTGTTTGCTCTGCTTAAACAGATGCGCTCAAAAAGCTTTACCCTAATACCACAATCACACGTGTCATTCGTCACTAACTAGCCGAGCTGAGTCCCTGCTGTAACTTGCCGCCACCAGCCAACAAATTGACACTGTTATCACAAAGCATGTCTCAAATATTTCACTGCAAACATATTTATTGTGCTTTAGGGTGGAATTTTTCTTTCATCTGGGAATGATGACTGTTGAGCTTAGAGTTATATAGACAGATCATATCAATCCTCATCCTTGGAGACACTTAAACATGAGCATGGTGGTATTAGCATTAAAGTTGAAGCTTTGAAACTTTATCTGTTCAAGCAGTGGTGAGAGAGCAGAGCAAGAGTGGCTTTGTGGGTAAGCAGTGAAAGCAGTCTTGTACATTAACTAAAGAAATTGGAATTTTTCCTTTAAGATCATTTTCATAGCAAACAAACAAGTAAATATATAAATTAAATAAAGTCTTTTGCACCCTTGTAATCATTTTACCTTGTCTTGTCAGCTGAAACTTGCCAAAATCTTTGCTGTGGATGTGACCTTGGTAAACGAACATTTTCTTTTCAGACTCAGCTGTCACCTTGATCAGAAGGGAAAGAGGAGGAAAACAAGACAAAGGACATAAACACCTTTATTTATGCAAGCTCATGGATGAGTGAGTACTGTCTCACCGAAACGAGTCACAAACATGTCTAGAAGACAAATAAATTGCTCGGTCGTAAAAGGCTCTGGGAGAATTGGCAGGAGTTTGGGGGTTCAGTCCCCTGCGCTGCCACTGCTGGACCCCAGAGCATGGCCCTTAATGCTACCTGCTCCAGAGGCTAACCCTGTGATCGGACTCCCGCCTTCCTAATGAGACAAGATATGCTAAGTAATTGAATGGCAAGACCAGTTCTTTTGATTTTAATAATGCACTAAATATATTTAGTGGAAAGCTGACTAGATCAGTACAAGGCAACTTGGTTCGAACCCACCATGTGATCAAAAAGTTATCTGTTCATGTAATTGAGTAAGACATAAAAGTGAAGCATATTATCATGGATGTATTTCCATGCTGTGCTTGAGTTGTGTTCCATGTTGATGATGATCAGTTACCGAATCCACTTATACGCTAAACAGTAACTGCGTCCATAAGTCAAGTGAATGCATCCAGAGAGGTAGTGATCATTTCATTGGTCAATTTCATAGTTTACACCAGGGGTATCCAATCTTCTCCACAAAAAGCTGGTGTGAGTGCAGGTTTTCATTTCAACCCAGTAGGAGCCAACGGATTTAAACAAGTAGAACCTGTGTCTCCTGCATGCTTCCAATGAAAACCTGCACCCACACTGGGCCTTTGTGAATAAGTTTGGACACATCTTGCATAGTATGCAGCGTTAGAGAGCATGCAGAGATTTGTTAGCAAAAAAATGCGAGCTTGCAAATTTGCACATAAGTAGAGTAATACTGCTCCGAAACTGACCACACCCTTCAGTAAAGATAGGAACAGAACTACCTAAGAACCAAAAAAAAAATAAAAATTGAAAGAAGCTATGGTCAAAGCCTCATTGGGTTTTTAGATTGTTAGTGAGTTGCTGGCTTGAGTCAGATATCCTAAGCATGAAATATGCAACCAAATATGAAATGTTATTTACCTTAACTCAACCTACGAATACTGTTCCTTACCTAATCAATGCCATGGTCTGAATTATTTAACTTATCCGAATATAAATATCAAGAAACCAGACCTAAAATTCTGATTCATCAGCCCGTATTCGTCTTTTGATCTCAAGTACAAATGTGTTCAGGGTGTAGCACAAAAACAAAAGAAATGGCCGTGCTGCTCCAATACTTTTGGATGCGACTGTGTATGAGACAGATTCTTCTTCTCCTATATTATGTTTATGAATCACACTATGGTTCTTAAACTCATGTTCATCAGAAAGTGGAGTAACGTTGTTGTACTTACATAACCGTCCATTGCCCAGTTGTCATTTTTGAATTTACTGAAGTACTGCTCTGTTGGACCCCGTATCTGGTAGACTTTGAGTAATAAATGATTTTCTTCCTTTTTATAAGTTCCTGCAGAAGACACAAAATTCAAATGAACTTTATCACCAAACATGTTGAATATGATTGTTCTGATACTGTTTGTTTTTTTTTTTTTTTTACAGCAGTCCTGACTGTTATTCAAACCACAGGTTTATATTTATTTCTAAAGTAACAGATCTTTTATGGGTAGCTGTATAATGGACAGTCTAAAAAAATTTAATTTAAGAAGTGTGTGTAATTACTGATGTTGCCTGTTCATGTTATTGAGATATGGAGCCCCTAAAGATACTTACAGATTACATTTTTATTGTTAGATGTGTCCTTTTAGGGGGCTCTGTAGTAAGGTATTTAATGTCCAGAGTGATGTTTACCATTAATGGAAGGAGTCCGTTGGTGTTGTATTGGTTAGTAATATTTCCAGAGGAGTTCCAGGCTTGTCAGTTACACGGTAAATAAATTAAAGTACCTAATTACAGTAAGGCTCATTCTAGGGCTGTGTGATATGACTAAAATCAATAATGTTGCAGGTAATTTGGTAGAAAAATTAGTTTATTATCAGCACCTAAAATCTACACAAATAAAAACAGTGGAAGTAAATACTTTTATATAAACAGAGAAAAGATTATTCAGATACATCAGAGATAAACTTGGTGTCCAAGAATGTAGCAATTTGAAATTAATAAAAAGGTAAATAATCATTAAGCTCGTCTATGTGGATATGTTTATACAGTTGTTGATAACAGTAATTTTATTATTATATTTAAAATTACATTAAATTTTGTAACAGTTTATCCAAATAAATAGAGCTAACAGCCAGGTCCATACTAATGCAGCTTTAGAAGCACCTTTCTATTCAGGAACAGGGGAACTTGGAGCAGTGAAAGGTGCTAAAACATGTGAGTCAACAAAGTATAACATGACACATTTTCACCAGATATATTTTTTTTTCTAGCACCATATTGCGCCACCCTGTTTTAATCCTGACATTAGCTTCAATAAAAAGAAAAGGTGGGACTACTGTTTGTCAGTGTTATAAGTGATAACAGCAATTAACTTGTTTCATGGACATTCCAATACATTACATGTAACTATAAATGTTACGGTGGTTTAAGAGTTTAAGAGGAATAAAATACATGAGGATGTACTGTTATAATGGCGTGTCACGGCATCATGTGTTGGATTATTTTCCTAATACAGCACACTTAATTATACACTGCTAAAAGTGGATTATTTTTACTGCTTTTCATTGTTTGTCAGCTTTTTCATTTTTAGGTTCAGTAAAACATGTAAATTGTACCTGCATTTCATATCAACTTTTCTAAGCCTTCCTGAAATCTTTGGAAGAAGGATTTAACAGCTCACCTGAAAGCTTGATCTGCACCCCGCTCTGTTCTAAAAGAGTGACATTGACTCTGCTCGTTGTGACGTTGAAAGCAGTGACTGTTATTGTAGCAGTCTGCCTCTTGCCAAGGTACTCAAAGAAACCAGTCCAGCCTGAGTTTAATGCAAACACATCTGCAGGCACTGAACACAAGGATACAATCAATAATATAATATGTACATAGTTCATTTCAAAGGAAATATTCAGAATATGATTGATGCAATTTATAACTGCTCTGTTCTTACAGACATGAGAACCATCTTATAACAATTCTGAGATAGGCGAGGTTAAGGCTGGCCTAATGCACTCCTATCATGTTAGCTGCAAGAAATTCAGGAGATCTAGATTCAAGTATGAAACATTCACTCAGCCCGTGGTTAGTATTACAGTAAATTAAACTACTGATCCAATCTACTACTAAATCCAATAGTTATCAAGTTGATTATACATGAATGAATTTTAAATCATTACCAACACTAATATTGAATTAGATCATGTTCTAGCCACAGTGCATTATGTATACACTTATACCACTTATACAGCTGAAGACAAAAAAAAATAAAAAAGATGTACCATGTAAACCACAACATACATTTATGTGACCTAAAAATGGATTCTGTCAGTTTTACAAGTGCAGACACTGCGGCGACAGCAGAGAAATGGTTACGTACCCCGAATCTTGTTTTTCTGTATGTCTGGGTCTCCTTTTGACTTGGTGTGTATTTTTGGTCCAACTAGGAGACAGATAATTGACAAGTTGACATTTGCAGATGTCCTTTCTCTCCTTACATGTGTGCACAGGGATAATGATCACAACTTTTTAAACACTGTGTTTAGGTATCAGGTAAATGACATAGTTGATGTGGAATAAGCCAAATCCCATAACCTGTAGGCATCTATAATCAATCCTGTTTAAATTAATACATGATCAAACTATAAAAAATAAATTCCACATAAACAATTGAACAAGCCAATTATACCAGTTTGGAACTGTATGGAAGCAAAGAAGTACTATATTTTTGATACTAATTCATGATTAAATGAAAGACAGGAGACCTTGGCGCAATGTGTGGCTTGGAATGCCTCCGCCGAAAATATTTTAGGTGTGTGCTTGAACTATGACCTTGATGTTTGTCCTATGTCCTTAAAACCTCTACGAGTTCATGGGCACTTAGTAATGAGTAACTGGTGAAAGTTTGGTCCAAATACATGTGGGCATTTGGGCTGAAAACTATGCACAAGGTTTTTCTATCTTTAACATGACCTCATGCATCCTTAATATTTGACGTATTACCTCTTATGTTCTCGTGCAGTATATACTAGAACTGTTCAGTCTCTGATGCTATTTGGTGATGTCCGCCGTGCTTTTAATATCTCATGAAATGGACTTTTTCAAAACTTATTTCAACTAACAAAACTTCCACCCTCTTAGCTACAGTGGCTATAGATGGCCGGTGTCAAACTCAAGGCCCACCAGCCAACTCATTTTATCTGGCTCACAAGAGCTTTTAAAGAATATTATATGTTCTTTGCAACAACCATTACCATGAAACGTAATTCACCATCTTTCCACTAGGTGACAGCAACCTTTTTCAAATGAACAAGTCATCCATGACTCAAGAAAGATTGCAACTAGCTAATCGCTGTCAAGTGTTGTCAGAAAAGGAAATTAAAAAACGAAAAGAGAACAAATACCTAAACTAATCATTTTACCATGCTGATTTCATTTCATGCCCTTTATGCAATGGGTGTTCAGTGATTATTCATATACACGTTACCCTAAAATAGTTAAACAATAGTTAGCCTAAAACTCGATAAACATGAGTTTGACACCCCTGCTAGAGTTAAAGCTCATATATTCAACACAAAAGACACATCTCATAAAATTACAACCAGGTGTTACAGATTAGGTGCCGTTAATTAGAACCTCCTGCAGGTTGAATGTGTATAATTCTACCCTGAGATATACATTTATATTTATAAGGTCTGGTGTTCATTTTCCTATTAAAGTGTGTGATGACATTATACCAAGATCAAAAAAGTTGTGTAAATCATTTAAAACAAATTATTCCACAAGTGACAGATTTCAAACCACTGCCAGGTCGTCCACAAAAAGCCGCTCTAGCTAATTTAGCCTGAGAGCAGACAGTTTGATGCAAATCTCCCAGAACCCCAAAATTTTATCACAGGTCATTCAGGTTACTCTAACAACTGTGGGTATGAGAGTGGATCTGTCTACAGTCAGAAGGCTACAGTCACCATACACATGAGAACAAACAACCTCATACCAAATGTTAAGTATGGTGGTGGAAATGTGATGGTTATGGTATGTGGTTGCTTTGCTGCTTGGGAGATTGGGCAGTTTGCATTATTTGATGTAACTATGAATTCTGCATCATATCAGAGTGCTTGAAAATAATGTGACACCAATGCCTGAAAGTTGTAGGCGGATCTTACAACAACAATAACAACAACAACAAATTCCTAAGCACAAAAGCAAATCTGTCAAGGAGTGGCACCTAAAGAAGAAACAGAGTAATGGAATAGCCTAGTTAAAGCCCCTAATTGAAATATGGGGTATTGAAAAGGGTAGTATATGCAAGAAAAAAAAAGATCCCAGAAGTCTTGGTGAATGCAGTCTAATCCGGACAACTGTGGTCTGGGTGGTCCGGACACTCCATCTTCTATTGAAATTAGATTATTAATTTAGAGTAAGGCAGACAAACAGACCAGCACATATCTACTAAAGGTCATCATCAGGGTTGACCCATGTTGGTCTGTCTGCATTGCTCGAATAAATCATTAATATTATTTCACCATACTACATGTTTTTCCCTACCACAGTTGTCTGCATGATTCTACTAGCAAGACTCCTGGGATCTAGTTTGTATTTTTGTTTTTTTTTGTTTTTTTTGTATTTCTACCTGCCTCACTCAAGAGAATCTGTTGGATTAACCTGAGCCGTACAGCACTTCTTTCCTATGTTGTAAATTGATTTCCTTTGACTTATGCAAGAAAACCTTTAAACATCGGTCAACTGAAAGAAAGATTGGTCAAAAGTCCAATGAGCCAATATCAAAACTGGTGGTCAATAATGCAAAACAGCTAAAAGTAGTTATGTTAAAGTGGATAGTACTAGATTCCAAGGATGTACTTTCTCCACAGAAGAATAATACATCTAGCAATATTTTTGTTGAATAAATGACTGGAAAACTGAAAATTTTCTTCAAGTATATAACATCTAACCATTAATTATCTTTTGCTAATTTCCACAGCATACATATTCTCAATACATCATTATGTCCCAAGCTTAGCAACAGAAGCACTCAGGTTAAGGTTTCTACTAAACACTTTCTAGTCACAGCACAGATATGGGTCAGTACCTTTGCAGACAGGGGGTTTGCCTGACCATCGACCATCTGGCCTACATGTCCTGTGCTCAGATCCCCCGGCCAGAAAGAATCCATCTTGGCACGTATACATAAGGGTGTAGCCCAGCGTAGGCAGGTCAGTGGCCCTCACATCCACGTGAGATGGTGTCTCAGGCTGTCGGCATGCATGAGCTGCACAGAACAGATTATTTATTTATGAAGTTATTTTATTTTGCAGGCCAAGTCAGTGCTATGACATTGGAGACAACGGTCTAATGCCTAAAGAGCACCTAATGTAATATGCGAACTCTGTCTTCACACAATGCTTTTAGTTGGCTGATGTCATCAGCCTCAGGATGTGAAATATAGGTGCCACCCCCCCATAACAGAGATTAGACTCTAAGTATAACCGGGGTTGGTACCTTTGGTAAACTATGGGTAATCATCTTCTACCATTATAATAATTAGTTTGTTTGACCGGTCACTTGAATGAAGTCCAATACTTACTAAATTAAAAACAAGTAGGACTATAAATAACATCACATTAAACCTGATGCCTATGGCTTAAGTAAACAAGTACATATGTTTATGTATTACATTTTTTAATAATATATACAATATGTTTATAGTTAAATAGGTACAAAATATTCGAGAACTCCTGCTTTATATGATTGCAGATTGGCAGGGGAAATTTCCACCCGGCCGCCACACCTGTCTCCACATTTTGTGTGGCCTCGTCTTAGCTAACTTTAATTCCTTCTTTTAAGGCCCAGAGTCTTAAATTTTATTTATTTTTTTATTTTTATTTATTTATTTTTGCAAGCAATCATCTTTATCTCAAAAAACCTTCCATATAGAACATCTTCAGCACTTAGCCAGTTTAAGCTGCAAAAGCATTCACATCATGTAGACAACAGGGAGATTAAAGTGTCATGAACCTTTATCTAACTTCCTGATCTGAGCTTTGTTATTGTAGAAATACATGTAGTTATACAGTGTAATTAACGGTTTATCCGTGAAATGTTGTGAACTCAAAAATTTCATCATGAAAACACAGAAATTCTTATCATAACTGAAAACGTTTTCTGTGGCTCGTTTCTGTAAACACATTTTTCATGTGTCCCTGTGTAATGAAAAGTCCTTACCGACACACTCCGGCTGCATGCCGCTCCAAGTCAAATTTTCCAGGCACGTTCTGGTGGTGGAGCCAAGGATATGATAATTTTTTCTGCATCTGAAGAAAACCTTACTCCCCACCTACAGAAAAAAGCCCAACACATTCACAGTAATTACAGCATTCACGACAGAAGCTTCTTTGCAAAAGTTTGGATTATTACCCTTACTGTAAATCCCTGAGCTTGCAGTGGAATTCCATATGCAGGTGTTCCTGGATCCTTACATGCATTATACGCTGGATCTGTAATCATAAATTATACATAAACACCGTGTTGGCGCTTAAACCCCTTTTGACAAGATGGTTATAAGGATGTTTACAGCTTGAGGATTACACACCGATGCAGGAAGGCTGCATTCCACTCCATGAGCCATCCTCTTGGCAAACTCTCTTGGAGGAGCCCACTAGCAGGTACGGCTGACGGCAGTAGAAGGATACTTCAGACTTGTAGGTAAACTGCATTCCTTCTCGATAGCCCTCTGCAGGAGTTCCGGGGTCCCCGCATAACACCGCTAGACATGACAAAACTTTGTATAGTTATCTGCAGCCATTTTTGTGTGCTTGGAGCAATCTGGCTGGTATATAGTATAATTCATCCAACTTTTTAATGGTGTCCTTTCTTTCTTCAACTAAACAGGCTGTAGGGTTTGTATTTTGGTCCAGTGGAGCTTGTGTTAACACAATTACACACTCTCTGTAATTAGCGACTGTAACTAAATGTCCTTGGTGGAAGTGGCATTAAATACATTGCCAGTGAGACTGTAGCGTGCAACAAAAAATGCAATTTTCTTTGTTATTACATCATGAAACATGACTAGTTTATTTACTAATATATTTCCTTCCAATTATAATCATCACGACGATGCAAACTTATGATTCGCAAGCATTCAACAATGGTAGGAGTTTATTACTTACAAATTTCTGTTTGCTACTTATATGGAACTTTGGGGTGGTTGACCTACAGTGTGACTGTTGTACTTTGATACTTAACATTTACCAAATTTAATTCCTGTTGCTCATTAAATAGCACTCTGTGAGCTTTTATTTCACATTATTCTTTTTTTCAGTCTTGACTAGACCAGTTTTTAATTGGCATAATTGAATGTCATGTTTTTATGTGGAAAAAAGTAATTGGATTCATTATTAGTCAATAATTGTTAGATGATTTTACTTTTAGCTAGGATGTTTTTCCGCCTACTCAGTTCAAGTTAGCTGTTTGCATGCATGCAATTCTACCCTAATCTAAGCTAAGAAAGCCTACAAACTTAATGTTTACCTACTAGCAAAATTCACGTTAAAGGGCACATAGACGTTTAGACATACATGGCTTGCATAATGCTAATAATGTGTGGGTGTATATAAACCTCCCAAATATTAGACTATATATTAGACTAAACCAAGCAATATGCAGCAACAATGAAATGGAAACACATTTTCACATTTGAGTCACATGACATGACAAATCACCCTCTTGCACAGAAGAGGAGAAACCCAACTGTAATCACAAAACGCACAGTGGAAACTCGGGCAAAACTGGAATGGAAATTTGCCTATTGTGTAGCACGAGAAGGTCACGGGAGATAAAAGATTCATGATTCTTTACTTGATTACTTTGGGCTTTGTAATAAGTGAATATGAGTACTTTTTATGAATAAGAGTACCAGTGTTCAGTAATACTCTAGTAATTGTGTTGATGTTCTTACAAAACACATGCAAAATAATACAGAACCTAAAACTATGGTAGAACAGAGAAATTTGCCTTAGCCCCTGAGTTCCACAAGGTACAATCAGTAACCTGGCATTAGGGCAAATAAAAGAACCAAACTCCAAATAGAAAGCCAATTTAGCAGTAACTCCAATCCAATGCACATGTGGGAGAGAATAGATAAGCACTGAATATAAGAGCAGGGTCAGCAGTGAGACAGGCACTAATGCGTGGCTACCATATGAGCTTAACTTTTTCTTTGCCTTTTTCGAAACATTTACAGTCAGTAACACAGAGTCTGCTGCTTGTTAGACCAACGAACCCTACAAATACATCCACTCAGTACAGTGCTCATGTAGCCAGTAGCATGCACATTATTTGTCTTTGTAATAAAGTCTTTTACCTCTATGCTGCACATTGTGTAATATATATGATATACACCTTCAGCTTAATACTACAAAGCTAATTGCACATTTTACCACAAATAATTACTGTTTGTACATAATGTCTTGTAATTATTGTCTGGTGTGTACATTATTGTTTAATCAGCCAACAGCCGCAGTTCTACCATACACTCGTATAAATGTTGCAGTACAGTTAAATTAAATCAGAACTATGAGACAATTGGATAACGTCACTGAAACTGCTTTACAGAGAGATCTTGTCCACTGATCTGCTTTCAATATGAACACTCGTTAATGCATTCACCATATATTAACTTTCTTGCATTAAAATATGTATTAAAACATATAACATTAAACCTGACGACAAGTAGTCAATAAGTCTTTAAGTAAGTGCATTATCCTGCATTGGATCATTTTGTGGATCCAGAGCCTATTCTGAAATACTGGGTGCAAAGCAGAAATACACCATTGATACAGTCACAATGCACCATTCATACATAGATTCACATCTACACAGATGACGTGTAGCAGAACTACCTTGAAAGCTGGAGGAAACCATGTGGACAGCCACACAAAACAGTAAAATGAGCTCAGGAGAAAGTCCTGGAGTGTGGAGTTGGTAAATGCTGCCTGCTGGGCCACAGTTACACACTGTACAGAATACAGTTTAATGACACATTCATGACTTTGTGGCTTAATTTGTCCACAGCAGTCTTTTCATTAAAGGAAAACCACCTGGGGATCTAATGACACATTAGCTGTAGCAGCGCTCTCCACACCATTTACCGGCTCTGACACACGGATGTCTTAACTTAATATAAACTTCTTTAATTACCACAGTATTAACTCTGTTGCTGAAGTTTCCTTAAGCTTTTTGACAACTCGGTGGTTTACCATTTCTATCCACCCTCAGTATAGCAAAATGTGCTTTATATGCCTTATAGTTATGGTAGAATAAACACACGCACAACACAAGCCCACTGTTTGTAACTTTAACAATATTATGGAACTGCCAGTTGCTCCTCGGAGAATTGTCACGCCTTGTATATTATATATTTGGTACAGGCAGCTATCTATGAGCCAAGAAACATTTCATGCACCAGGTGTACTGGCAAATAAAAATGATTCAAATTCTGAAGTTGTTCACGTTCTTGTGCTGTCTGTCAGGCTGTTGCACTTCTTAAGTTTTCATGCAGCCAGAATTGCTTCCAGGATTGTTACTGCTCTGTGCGAGTTGCTTCTCCTCTCTCGTGAAAGCCGTAGATGACAGGCCATTTGGGGCATGAAGTTCTCAGCACTTTTAACATTTCCTCTGACACTGTGTCAAAGGATTAGACTCAAAACCTGTAGGCTTTAGCAGCAGATTGGGGCCAGGCACCTTGTGTATCTTGTAAAAGGTAAAACCTAGCAGGACGACATGTTTGTGACATGTTGACACTGGGTTTGGAAATGGCACAGCAGTTTAATGACCTGTCAAATGCTGCATCTTGAACATTCATGTCAGACAAAGCCTAAAACGCTCCCATACATCCCAAGTCTCTGGATCAGGTGGAATGAACAGGGATGTGTATCGTTAGGATTTTATCAACACTCAGATATCAATGGTTCATAATTTGGGGGGGTAAAAACTTTTGATCTGAAAAGATATGGCAACAATTCAACAGACTAAACTTTGTAATGATAATGAGTATAACCCTAATTTGACGAAGTTGAGACGGCTTTACTGCATGGAATTTATGTTGAGTTAGTCATGACTTTCTCACTGCTTTGCTATCATGTAAAGATGGTGTTTTGTTTA
>JAOUQZ010000039.1:4968095-4987604 GCA_028564935.1 Neosilurus hyrtlii
CATCCCAAGTCTCTGGATCAGGTGGAATGAACAGGGATGTGTATCGTTAGGATTTTATCAACACTCAGATATCAATGCTTCATAATTTGGGGGGTAAAAACTTTTCACCTGAAAAGATATGGCAACAATTCAACAGACTAAACTTTGTAATGATGATACTGCATGGAATTTATGTTGAGTTAGTCATGACTTTCTCACTGCTTTGCTATCATGTAAAGATGGTGTTTTGTTTATTGTGAAGGTGATGATCACTACTGTCATATAAAGATGACCAGCAGTGTGTGTGATCCAAATTCCCCTTGCTTCCCAACTAAAGTGGGAAACATGAAACAGTGAAGATGAAACTTACTGTAATAGATTTTGCTGAAGGATATTTTTCCTGGCTGTAAAAAAATAAAATAAAATAAAAAAAAAAAAAAAATGCCTTGAGGAGTGAGCTAGTTTTTCTGCCCCAACAGAGCCAGCTATTTCATCTCGATTTTACTCCTGAGGATATAATGAACAGGGATTTCACCAGCTAGGTTAGAATAAGTTAATATTACATAAATACTATGAGCAGTACAATGTGTCCAGGAGCCTTCAAGTATTTCGGTACCAGCCAGACAGGAACTGGTACCAATTTTAACACCAGTTCCTGATACCCATTTTTACTAATGAATCATTCAAACTGAGAAGCAAAACATCCAGTATTGGTCTACAAATGTGCATAGCGGGTTTGTCAGCGAGCGGTGTAATTTTAAAGCTTTGTTGATAATTTGCTCCAATTCATGTAATCTGTTCTACCCTCTCACCCTTCTTTTTTCCCTCTTTACCTCCATCCATCCATCCAGAGAGCTTTGTGCATGTGACTAGTAGAGTTTGTACAGTACAGCTTGTGCTGCTTAGCATTACCTGTTGCCAGTGAGTGTGAAATGAAGGTTAATGCAGCAGCCATACCATCAGCAACTTCTGACATTGCTTAAATCTCTGTAGACTCGTTATTTGGGGCTGTTTCTCTATTAGGTTTATTGTCAGCTACATCGGTTTCTCAGGTAACGCCACGCTAATGTGAGGTAAAGTTTTTACCGTGGGCCCCATTACCAGCCAAATACTAATAGTAGCTATAATTCTAAACCTGTGCTGAAGTACTAAATAGTAGATGGAGTAATAAAGTGTGAATTTAGTGTGAATAAGCATTTTTTTTACAGGTAAAATAATGAATTTTATTACATTATTAATAATTTTATTACACTTTTGTACTGTTTGTTGTACTGTATTTGGGTTTTTTTATTTACACTCTCCGTCTACTGTAGTAGTCAGCCAATCATATGGCTGCAGTGCAATGCAAAAATAAATCCTGCCAGATGCAGGTCAAGTGCATCAAGTAATGACATGGGACATCAGAATGATCCATGTGACTGTGAACATGGTGTGCTTGTTGGTGCCAGATGGAATGAGCTGTTGTATTTCAGAAACTTCTGCTCTCCTGGGAATTTCACAGACAGTCTCTAAAGTTTACACGAAAATACGCTGAGTGACAGTTTTGTGGATGGAAATGCGCATCTCATAAGTGATCAGAGGCAAATTGGCACAGTCTGAGCTGTCAGAAAGCATGGAAAAACTTCAGTGAGCACTCTTTATAACCTTGTTGAGTGGAAAAGTATGTCAGAACACACAATTCATCAAAGCTTGAAGTAGATTGGGCTACAACAAATTACCCCATCAAGTTCAACATAGGCACAGATTCATCCAAACTGGACAGTTAAAGACTGAAAGATACCAGGTGTCTTGATGAATCTGTGCCCATGATAGCCTCACATCGCTGTGGAGCCTGTTGTGGTTGTCTGCTGTTTTGCCCAGTGCAACTCAAGATTGATGTTTGGTGAATTCTGAAATAATTTTCTGTTCTTCTGTGATTACATGAGTGATTATAGGAGTTACAATAGACTACCTGGCAACCCTAACGCATTAGACTTTTACTATTAGGTTTTCATCCACAAAAATGTTTTTGATTTTTTTCCCCTTCTAAATTCCCTTATTTTACCCCAATGCATAGAGGAGGCCCTATGAAGTGGGATTACCTGCACACTTTCAGACCAGATGGTTTTATATATTTTAATGAGGCAGTGGGTATTTCACCCTTTTTGGCATCCCTCCAAACACCAACCACAAAAGTAGCAACACAGCAGTGTAAAGCATCAAACTGTGCTTCTTTTAACAGGTAAAATCACTTCAAAGTAAAAACTAATGGACTATACTTACGCATACACTGAGGGATTTCACCGCGCCATGTCCCATTCCCCTCACACGTGGCTATTCCAGGAGAGGATAACTGATAACCACTGAAACAGCTGTAGGCCACGCTCGAGCCCCACTGCAGATCAGAACCCTCCACTTTCCCATTGCGGATAGCCGGGGGCTGGCCACACATGATCACTGCAGACACAAAATACATAATTATCATTAGAATCGTCTCAGTCGTCATGATCCCAATGTAACCACTCAGACTCCTGCTGTCAGCATTTCGCATTATTCAAACACTGCCCTCTTTCTTGATTATGCTTCTGTGTGGTTTGTAGATGAAGGAGTGTGAGTGTGTGTCTGTATGTATGCATGCATAGGAATCAGATTCAAGTCGAAAGAGATGATTAACCAGAATTAAATCTTGAGCCACTGCTTGTTCAGAATGCAAGCTGCATTTCTCACACATCTGAGTGTACACAAGCTGTGTGTGTGACCTGACATCTGATAACAGATCCCACCCCCCTTCCCCCCAGCTATTGTTTCTTCATGTGTACTAGTGGAGAAAAAAAAACTCATCTTGGTATGGGAAATGGGGGGCAACAAGATCAAAAAGGCTTTTCATGTGGAGATTCCAGCAACTTCAGTTTGGCATTGTAATACTCACTTCTAAAGCATTCTCGCTGCAGCAATTTGTGTGTGTGTGTGTGTGTGTGTGTGTGTTGATTGTGTCATCTCTCTAGAAGTGAAAATGTGTTAAAATAGCAGCAAAGTGGAAAATTAAACTGATGGCACTTTTTTGCACAAAGCTAACAAAAGCGTCAAACTTTTAGATCTGTCACATTTTATGCCGCAATATTGTTGAAGATATTAGTTTTCTATAGCAGCAGCTCTGCAGTAATTCCTGCTGGAGCTCATATCACAGGTTTATATTAAATGGGCAGGTTCCAATACATTATTGTTTCTATAGTAACCCCTCACACACAATGACGTGCATGGCTCAGGTTCCACAACATTTAAGTCTATTAATTACAGGATTAAAGAACATGTTATTTACAAATGAAAACAGTATAATACTTCACATGATAACACTTTTTTAAGCACCTTTTAACTGACACAAAATTTCCCAAGATGGAAGAGTTTTCAGGACCTGAGAGTCTACCCTTTCTGGTTTCTTTGTAACATGAGAGATTTTGAGATGAGATTTGTCTTATTTATTATATTTACCTTCAAGAGGGAGAAAAATGAGAGCCTGGTGAAGAAATTATTATTTATAGCTGCTGTAATCCAAGTAATAAGAATTAACTCCTCACTGACATTCCATCACAAATGAAAACATACCTAGAGATGCATTTTGGGAAGAAAATCCAAATGTGATGCACCAAGGTGCCTCATGACGGACAACAGATGTGTGAGGGGTGTCTGTCCAAGTTATTGAACAAAGTCTGGCTCACTTACAAATCGTGACCAAGCAGGAAGACACTGATTCCAAAAAACTACATTTATTTGAATTGGGACAAAAATTAATTAATACTGAAAAAGTGATGGATGAAAAGAGAGGGAAAAAAATGACTGTACATCATAGCTGATGTCATGGATGTGTTGAGTGAGTTAGCTTGAGGTGACGTAAGAAGATTGGTGTCTCTCCGACAAAGTGTGAACAAGCAGGAAGACTTGGACTCCGAAACTCCCTTTATTTCAATATGGCCAAAAAAAATCTATTCATCTAAACAGTAATGAAGCCTATTTTGTATATCTTTAATTTACAACTCAGCTTTCGTCAATTTCCACCATGCTACTAAATCAAGTGTAATTTTATTTGACGTTGCTGTGTGTGTGGCAGCGGATTAATATCATGCCCCTGATGATATATATGGGAGATATGTTTTTACCTCTGCAGCTTGGCTTGGTCTGATTCCATGTGCCGTCGTTGGAGCAGTAGAGTGTGTCCCGTCCCGGAGGGTCCATGATGTAACCAGGGTTGCAGCGATAACAGACCGTCTTATTAAAAGTGAACTCGTTCCCCATATAAATTCCATTGGCAATAGGGCCAGGATCTCCACAGCTGATAACTAAAACAAAAAGGATAGTTTGTTCATTCATTCATTCATTCATTCTCTAAGCCGTTTAATCCTAATTAGGGTTGCGGGAAGGCTGGCGCCCATCTCAGCCGACTCTGGGCGAGGGCAAGGTACACCCTGGATAGCTCGCCAGGCCATCGCAGAGAAAAAGAATAGTCTGGATTTAAATTAAATCGCTGGTTAATCATAACAGTGACTTCATGAAAACAACAATAATGGCTACCACTATAAAGTTACTTTTGTTTTAGCCACAGTGAAGCAGATGGGAGCTTCCAAAATAATTGATTTAACAGACAACCCAATAGAGCTTAAACTTATTTATTTTTTTTTTTTTTAAATCAGACACCAGTTTACACACAGTATTTTGCACTATTTGTTTTCATTCATGCCTGGAAAGTAGTGCGTCAATTAAGCATATTAAGCAATGAAAATAACCACCAATTAGTATGGTATTATATCATAATCATAGATTGTGGGTATTTATGTTCTTAACCAAAATAGATGGAGGCATGCCATGATCAAACATGCCACAGTGAATAAAAGCTATAGGCACTAATTAGCATGTCATTTGCATCATCCTGCTCAGTTGCTAATTGTTCATTCATTCATTCATAAGAGCACTTGAGGAAATTTTTGAGGAAAAAAAAAATTAAAGCAGGCCTACACTAAACCATTAATACAACATCCCAGATTATTGCTTGCTTTTATAAAAATTTTCTTCGTAGGCTATTACTTTAAAGAGGAGGCCTCAGATCTGACCTGTGCAGTCCGGAGCTGAGCCAGTCCACGTGCCGTTGGTGGTGCAGTGGCGAGTTGTGAGGCCTGTAGTCTTGTAGCCCTCCCAGCAGGCATACGACACTGAGCTAGAGAAGTGCATTCCATCACTGAACACGATTCGAGCATAGGCTGGAGTTCCAGGATTCCCACAGGACACAGCTAGGAAAGTCAATGTGAAAGCAGCATGATGACAACAGGCTTAGCATTACTGTCACAGTGGAGAAGAAAAACCAGTCCAGAAAAAAAATTACTCCTGCCAATATCTGGGAAGATCACCCAGAACATTCCAAATTAGTCATGAAAGATTTTTTTAACTGTAAAGCCTAAAAATCAAAGAGTGTTCTGACTTCAAAATGGCGGACACTAATGCAACTATAATAAAGGATATCAGAATTACAGAAGTTGTAAAGTCATTAATTTGCATTTAATCAACCCTCTGTGCTGAGTTTCCAAACTCCAGAATGATTCCACTACAGACTGTGCACACACTGATCCATACAGCTGAAAGATCCATACAATTCATACAATTAGCAATATACGTTTTGCTAATTGTATATGTATTGCTAACTGATTTTTTTTAAAAATGCAATTTAAATTATTTTTCAATGCCTTAAATGCATGCGGTTCATGCTGAGTCACAGGTTGGTGTAGCAGATGCAGAAGAAAGCGTTATTTCTTTGTTTGTGTAGATGAGCTCACAGACACCTACGATTGCCTATTATCACTGTCAGTCACACGGAAACAAGAGTGTGCCTCTCCTCCCAATCAGACAACATGGGTAAATTTCCTTCTTGGATACTCTGCAGCTTTTGCCACTGACGGTTGTGATTTGTACTCACGATCTCCTGGCGATAGGGTGAATGTTTTCCTGTTTCCATTCGTTTACCTTTTTACATGAGAGTAACCAGTATCATATCTTAATGCCACTTGTCGTCTACAATTAGGCTTCTCACCCTTTATTTATTTTCAGTTAGTGCTTGAGGACAGGTGAAATGATACAAATTTGCAGCCGTATTACCGTGTCAGTTTATCTAACATTATTTCTATAACAACATTTCTGCTTTTTTTTTTTTTTTTTTAATTTTCACTTTGGACTGCAGTAATTTTCACATTTTTCCAATCAAAATGCACTTGAAAGAATTCACATACAATGTAGTCCTTTTTTTAAAAACAAATATTCAAATAGTTTATTTGAATAAAAAAAAATTGTCACGTACAAAATACATACACAGTGCCATATGTAGTGAAATGCTTGTTACGACTGTCCTAAAAATTGTTAAATAAGCTATCAGTATCAAGAAGAAAATAACAATAACTATCTAAAGGACTTTATAGTTCAAGTCAATATAAATATAAAAATGTAAAAATATAAAATAAAACAAAAATATATAAAATAATATATAATATAATATAATATAAATAATATAGAAATTCAAGTATTCCTCCCAAACGAAGTGGAAAGGGTGCCAAGCTTGACACAAATAATTTTTTATAATGTACTGTTTTGCATGTGAATTATTTTATGTGCATTTTTGCAGGTGGGTAATGTCTATTAGTTTCTAGTACACATGAATGGAGTGATCTGATTGGTCTGCTATCTCAGGAATAAAAATCATTATTCCAAGTGTTTAATGCTTGTATCAAAATGACAGACTTACCCTCTGTCATGGGCACTAGAGCAGGCAGTGTCATGATCGTCATGCATAAAACTGGAAATATAATCCATAATTATTATCTTTTTTGTGTATGTTTCCTTTATTAGTTTGGCTTAAGGTGCACCAGTTTCTGTTATAGTTAAAACATAAATAAATCAGTTTTTCTTTGTTTCTGCGTAGTACTACAAAAACTCAGAAAATGTTTAAAGAAGCACCGCTACACAACTCTTGGCTCTGCACTTGGCTGCGCTGGAAGCTCACCTGTGTCATAATTAAAAAACTATAAAGTTTCTATTTTCGTCTGCTGTTCTTTGTGCTTAGGTTATTGTGCCCTGTGATATATACCAAAGCATTTATGCACCTTAAGCTTGGTGGATGTCACTGAATTGAATAGTGCTTTTGACATTCTGTCTCAGTGACATCCACCTCAACTTCTTTGCATAATTATGTCTTTTATCCACAAATAGTTAACCAATCAGATGGTGCCATGAAGTATATAATAACATGTTAATTCACTTTTGTAAACATTAAATCTAAATGGTCACATTCTGGATCCCAGAATGATTTAAAAGAGAATATAGCAGGTGAACTATCTGATAAATGTGCATCATTAGCACTTAAATAGTTAGCTTTATGGAGCAAGCTCCTGAAGTAAAGACCAGTTAGACTAATTTTGTGCAGGGACCGAAGACTTTAAGTAATCCATAAGAAATAAAAAAAAATACATAAACCACTGAAATTACTCTTCCTTCCTATTCACACAAGCATACAATAAACAGATAATGTGTTTTTTTACTTTCCTGGCAAACAAAGGTTTCTAACAAGAAATGATTCTTGACGTTTTGTACGTATGATAAATGACTCGTTTCCCAGCTAGATCGTATGGTTGTGAAAGAGGCCAAACCCATTAATGTAATGCACAGCCCAATTCATAACAATCATCCAAAGAGCACAAGTTTTAAGTCTTAACCTCGTGAGGCTGTTCATCATCATCAGTGAAATTGTTACTGCAAAACGGCTCTCTCACTATAAACACTGCCAGTTTATTAAATAGAGAAAAAATGGTTCAATAAAGAGTTAATGAGATCTCAGTGGAACGGCTCTGCTCTGGGCAAATATATTTTCAGAATAGAGCTTGTTGTTTCCAAGTGGCAGCAGGTTAGTGGTAGTATAGAATTTACATTTAGTACCAACGTGGGGATGTCTGTATTCCCAAGACAGTGCCGCAGACCTTACCTGCATCAACCACATCCCCCATGCATCTCCTCTCCCTTAAAGCATCCGTTAAAACCCCTTAACTCCATCATGGATCCTCTAAATAATGCGGCATCTTGATTTTGTGTCTACAATCCACAGGATTACTGTGGGATTACTGTACTCGGTTTGTCAGCAAACACTAAAGGATTGAGAAGATGGAGATACCAGACGGATTTACCATTTTACATCTTCAGAGTGCTCTTGAACACCATGTTTCTTTCATCTGTCAAATGACTGGGGAAGACATTATGTGAAACTATGTTAAAATAATTGTGTTTGTGTGCTAACAAACACAATTTAGAGCAATTTTCTCACAACCTCTCATTAATGTAGTGCTTAAATATGCTCAGCTGTAATTACAGGGCATTTGTGCATCTCTACTAACTAGAGTCATTGAACTAACCAGCAATTACTGATTTTAGGCCTGTCAGCATCAAATACTCCTGGGGACAATCGACTAGCCTCGGCGCCTAGGCCAAATTGATCTCTTGTCCAGGATATTAGATTTTTTTCCCCAGCAGATGCCTAGTAGACAAGTAGTTTCAACCTAGGAGAGTTCTTGGTCCTCTCTTGTGGATTCTCTTTTTTAGCTCTCTCCCTCTCTCACACATCCTCCCATTGCTAATTTTGGTTTGGGTGAGCCTGTGCCCATGCTAATGTCAGATTCTTGCTTTGGGCTGATAGGAATTGAACGTGAT
The DNA here is from genome assembly GCA_028564935.1 of Neosilurus hyrtlii. NCBI lineage: Eukaryota > Metazoa > Chordata > Actinopteri > Siluriformes > Plotosidae > Neosilurus > Neosilurus hyrtlii. Next base: position 4,976,784 of record JAOUQZ010000039.1, read on the forward strand.
GAGGTCTTCTGCTGTTGTAGCCCATCCACTACAAGGTTCAATGAGATGTTTTTCTGCTCAGCACAGTTGCAAAGAGTGATTATATAGCTTACTATATCCTTTTCGATCCACTTTAGCAATTTTCTCAGATCTCTCTCATTAATAATGCGTTTCCAACTACAGAAGTGATTCAGTGTGACATGCTGTTGAAATATGTACTTCTGAAATAATCAAACCATGTTGATAGGGTAATGTGTGGCACACCTTTACCCCATGTGTAGTCACTGAAACACACCCACATAGTTAAATGCATGCTAACTTGCCTATTCCCATAAAATCTGCATGTAGCATTTTCAATGAACTGACCAATCCTTTGTTGTCTTACCACATACTGACTATCCGTGTATAAAACTCCTGATTTAAAATAAATCAAGGAATATTGATGAACGTGATTTTGTCTGTATCAGTTATGGTCTCCCAGGATTGTGATGAGGACAAGATAATCTCTGAGTGGAGGTAGTGAAAAAATGAGATAAAAAGAAATAAATGAGATTAAAAAAAGAAAGTCGCTTTGGATAAGGGTGTCTGCAAAATGCCATGAATCAATGAATGAAAAGTAGCAGGAAAAGGGTGTCTAAATTCGAACGCCAATGATTTCTTTATCTGGGTCATTCTCTGAAACTGGTACCATAAAGTGTGACATTCACAATCCCCTTCAGGTTTCAATGAAGCCCTGCTTATTTCCCTCTATATTATCAATAAATTCATGAACCATTATTACAAAGACAGTAGGAGAATTACTTCATGCACTTTTATTAGTAACAAACAGGAATAAATCCATCAGTAGCTTCAAATTCATATTTAAATTCATTCACGTATGGACACGAAATTCATACCATTTGTTTTTGGTGAATAAAATAATTACGGCTTGACTACGTCAGAAGTAAATACACTTCAGGAGTAACTCAATTGTACTGTGAACGTTGTTACATGGGACCTCACCCCTCAGAGGAAAAACGGGTCGGTTCTGTGTGTAACTGGTGTGGACACCACTGGTTAGGCGCAAACCGTAAATTTATGTGCGATTCTAAGTTCAGAAAACCAGAAATTTCTACTTTGCATACAAATTTTAATGCAAGATCTTTATTGCAAGCCCTATTATTTGCACTTTGAGCTGATACTTCGGTGATAGTATGATAGATAGCTGTAAGATATAGTTTTGCAGAAAATGTTTTTTTTTTTTTTCACTGGATGTATCCGAAATATTTTGTCCCGAATGTTCTATGTGTCCATGTGGTATGTTTTATTGACTTGCTCTTTTAATTCTTTATAGTTTTTGGAAAGCATTAGGTCAAAATGTGAATCATTAAATTTGACCCAGTTTCATAAAATGACCCATTTGTCAATCATCTTTCTCTTTTCTTAATACTCAGTGTACACTAAATTAAAAAGAAAAGAAAAGCTAACAAAGCCCATTTCATTTCACCTTCAAAATAACTGCTAATCCAAGTGGTTCACATACTTTTGTCCCATTTTCTTCTGTAAATAAATGACCAAGTGTAAAATATTATAGTTTAACTGGGTTCTCTTTATCTGCTTTTGGGACATGTGTGAAACTCCGATGAGGTTTTAGGTCATATTTACTTAATCTATTAATTCTAAAGGGTTAACAAAGTTTTAAGAACCACTATATGTGTGTGTGTGTTTATACGTATTTTCCTTGCTGTTAATATATTGCATTTCTGTCTGTTTGTTTACATTCGTTTTTAAAGATAGCACTGCACCACATTTATAGAAATTTGATTTATGACTGTTGTCACTCCCCCTCAGTCACCCATCTGTGTCTCCTTACCCACACATGCAGGCTGGGTGCCACTCCATGAGCCGTTCTGCAGACACGTACGCTCCGAGGAGCCCATCAGCATATATCCCGCCTCACAGGTGAAGCGCAGGAGGCTCCTGACACGAAACTCCTCTCCCAGACGTGAGCTGTGTGGCGGAACACCTGGATCACCGCAGAAACCCACACTACCACCTGCAGGTGAGAATTTTTGCAGAGAAATGTTACATTTTCAATTTGCAAAACCAGACTTATAAGTGCCGGAGTTGAAACCCACAAGAAGTAATTTTTATTAATATATTTTAATCACATGGGAGCACATGACTGTAATCATGGATGTGTTTTAATTGTCTCATACTTTCTGAAGTTAAATTTATAAAGAGCTGTGGAAGAAGTCTTTAGGAAAAAGCTGATCGAGTATATTCTTTTTCCATAAAGCTGTGACAAAATCACACTCTGGTACACAGCCGAGCCTTTTTTACCACTGTACATTCTTAAAGACATATCTATGATTAGCTTTTCCATGGCAGAGTTTTTTCCAATTCTCATCTTATATAATCTGATGATCAGGAAAAACCTAATGGACTATATCAGTCATAAGAGATCTCATTTTAAACTTAATCACTGCCTTCAGGGCACCTGTTCCACCTAAGTCATGCATCATTAATCCTGAACATACTGACGCAGGCATCAGAAAGGCATTGTCTGAGATTGTAAACCTATACAGTGAAATGACTGACACCTTTTGCACTAAGCTAAAGCTGCTGCTGTCCATACCTGAGCAGTAAGGTGGCGAGCCACTCCAGCGCCCGTCCTCCTGGCAAAGGAGCGTGGCATTTCCTACCAGTGTTCGGCTCTGGCTGCAGGAGTAACTTACTAATGCACCACTGGTGAACTTCCTGCCTGAGAGGATAGCGAAGGGAGCAACGCCTGGATCACCGCAAGAAATAGCTGTGGGAGAGAAATGAAGAAGAAAGCAAGGGTGAACAGTCTATCTGAATATACTTTATCAAGCACTGTTTTTTACAGTGCATTCACACTGAATTTAAAATACTTTCTTCAGTTGGTCACATATACAATGACCCAATGGGGCAAAAACCAAATAACAGCAGGAAATTTAGTTTCTTCATACTTGCTGTTGTGTTTGACTTTAGGGGGGGCACGATGGTGTAGTGGTTAGTACGTCCGCCTCACAGCAAGGAGGTACTGGGTTCAAGTCCTGGACTCGGGCGTTTGTGCGGAGCTTGCATGTTCTCTTTGTGCTTGCATGGGTTTCCTCCCACAGCACAAAGGCAGGCAAATTAGGCTAATCAGTTGTTCCAAAGTGCCCATAAGTGAATGCGAGTGTAAATGATTGTGTGTTGGCCCTGTGCTGTTCTGGTTCACAGTGTACCCCACCTTTACCCAGTGTCGACTGATTTGGGCCCTAGTAAGATTATGAGTGATAAGTATTTCAGTTTTAGTGTTATTTTAGTCTGTTTTTTTAAAATTGTATTAAATTACTATTCCATTTACCGCATTTGGCAGACACCCTTATCCAGAGTGACTAACATTTGTTATTTTTATACAACTGAGCAGTTGAGGGTTAAGGGCCTTGCTCAAGGGCGCACGGTGGTACCATGGTGGTACTGGGACTTGAACCCCTGACCTTCAGATCAGTAATCCAGAGCCCTAACCACTGAGCCACCACTTCCCCTCCTATTGTGTTGTGGTAGACCAGGGGTCTGCAACCTGTGGCTCTTCAGCCTCCTTGTAGCGGTTTCCTTTGGCCTTGATTAAAAAAAAAACATGACCATAAATAAAGGGTATTTCTTAATTAATTTTTATTCATATATTATCATTATTAGTTTATTTTGTTGCACAGTTATCTTGGAGTTTGAGTTGATGCCATCGGATAAAAAAAAACCCTATGTTTAATTTACAATTTGTCAACGAAAATATATGTTACATCAATGTCAACAGCCTTTACCTTTACTTGCTGGCAGCTTTTAGAGTGGGCGAACCCTGCAATAGCCTAACCCTGAAAAAAATCCCCAAAAAACTAAAGTTTTGGAAGAAAATAAGAGAGTTTAATTCAGCATGGACAAATAAATTTGCCTTCACTGCCAACGACGCTGGCTTACCTGTGTGCTTGATATGTGGCGAGAAAATATCAAACAACAAAAAATGTAACGCTGAAAGACATTTTCAAAACAAGCACTTAGCATTCGTTGAAAAATACCCAACCGAAGATGAGCGAAAGAGAGCAATTTTGGAACTGCTACAAAAAGCTGAAGAGAAAACTCTCTTTCAAGAAATGGATTAGATCTCCACAGTCAACTAGCACTGCTAGTTTTGTAGCAGCTCTGGAGAATGTAAAGAGGGGTAGCCGTGCACAGACGGAGAACATATGAAACAACCCTCCGACTTTAAAAACAAACGGGAAATTGTTACGAAAATGAGAGAAATTCCTCTTTTACACAAATATAGGAAGGACTTAAATAGGCCTACAGTTCAAGGTTAATTTATTCCAAAGTAGGCCTATATATGCACACTGCACTTCTGTTGTTGTATTCAGTGGTTGTAACATGTAAAAGAAAAAAAAAGATAAACTTTCATCTTCTAAGATGAAAACTTTACAAGCTCTGTTATTTTTTGCGGCTCCCGACTATTTTTATTTGGCAGAAGAGGGGCGCAAAATGGCTCTTTTGATAAAGGTTGCAGACCCCTGTGGTAGACAATATGTATTTAGGGTTTTTAATGTGGTACTCTAATAAGTCAAGTTTTAGTTTAAAACACTACTGTCTAGTCCAAGTCTAGTTTAGCATTTACACCATCTGAAATACACTATATTCCAAACTAGGCACCAAATTTGATAAGTTATAGCTTTGGACAAATTCAGTTCAATTTTATTTGTGTAGTGCTTTTTACAAGTGACATCCTTGCAAAGCAGCTTTACATAATAAAAAAGAATTGGTAAAAAATATAAACGTATATTATTTATATATTTCTCTATAAACCCTGTACATCCCTAATGAGCATGCTTGTGGTGTTGGTGGCAAAGAAGAACTTCCTCAGTCAACACGAGGGGGAAAAAAATCCCAATCCTTATTCAGTTAAGTGCTGTACCTGCGTGTTAACCAGTGCATTGTTCCATCCAAGCTGAAGACTGATTACAATCTTTAGAAAGGTTTCCTTTTACCCTGTTTTTTGTTTCTCCTTTTTGGCACATTTTCATTTAATGAGAAAAAAAAATACTGTCATGACTGTCATGCAGAAGAATGAATTTTCTTTTAGTTCATTCTTGAGGTACATTTTTGAGTTATTTTTTCAATTTCCATCATCAAAACAGGTTTAAAACATATTGTGAACATACAGATAACAGATGAACACAGTTTGATTTATTTTTCATCAAAAAAAAATTAACAGAGATGGTATTACTCACCAAGGCACTTAGGAAGCGACCTGTCCCACAGGCCATTTGACTGGCAGGTGAGCACAGATGAGCCGAGGAGATAAAAGCCTTTCTTGCAGTGATACATGACTGTGTGTTGGTAGCTGAAGCTCTCAGGATATCGATGTGAAGAATGACGAACAGCGTTCTCCACGAAGCCTGGATCAGAGCAGTTTACCACTACGAGTTGAAGAAAAGACAAAATACAAAAAGAAAATGTAATAAGACACTTAATGTTATAAAGCACAGAGGCAAAGCATAGAGAAATGTGAAAAGTGGATATCACTTCCAGTCTCCAGAGCTATTTCAGTCTTCTTTTGTTTGATTTTTGAGCTGTCAGAAAAGGTTCTGTTCTGAGATGTGCCTATGGTGAAAATGACACCTGATTTGATCTAAAATGCTTTTCCTATTGTCCCAATATTGTTTAAAAAACAAACACACCCAAAAAGCAAAGAAAATGGCCATCCAAGGTTCTATTAGCATAAAAGATCTGAATACAGGTAAAGCATGTCTTATAAGAGCCCAGCTTGTCATTTAGATTAAGGTGGTTATGTACAAGTGGCATGGTGGCATAGTGATTAACACGTCCACCTCACAACAGTCCCAGGCTCATATGTGAAGTTTACATGCTCTGCATGTGCTTGTGTGGGTTTCCTCAGGGTACTCAAACACTCAAGTTTCGTCCCACAGTCCAAAGATATGTTGGCCCTGACTGGTGAACTGTTCAGGATAAACCACACCTACCCCCACCTAGAGTCAACTGGAATAGGCTTCAGCCTTCCAGCAACCCTAACAGAATTAAGCAGTTCAGCAAATGAACGAATGTTTACTAAGAATGTTGTAGGCTCTTGTGCCCCTTTTAGAATAGGAATGATAAGCCAGTGGAAGCATCTATAAAGAGATGACAGCTACAGTGCTGTGGTGCACTGAGACGGCTGCCATATACATCTGGGGGGTAGATATTGACTTGCTGCTGTTTGGCAATACATGGTCAAAGGTCAGAATCCAACACAGAATTGAAAGAATCAGCACTAGGGGAGAAAAGGTGTATAGCAAATAGTACTCAGCGTTAAGAGTCTAGAGTATCGCCAAGCCTTTCACAGAACTGGGGTATCTTTAAGTGTGCTTTTTTTTTTTGACTGTGCACCATACTATCAAGACCCCCAGGAGATGAATTGCTTTTAGTGCTCAATCCTGCACAAGGGAGAAACTACTTGACTTGTGATGATTGATTTAACTGACCTTCACAGTGATGTGTGACCAGTTGTGCAATGGCAGCATCTAAGAACCTGCAGGGTAAACTTCGAAAACAGAGGGACTGCTCTCAATTCCAGCAGGTCAGTAAATTCTGACCTTAAACTGGGGGTTACATTCACCAGTATCACTGTAGAAATGGCTGACAGAAGATATATGTGGTGGTAAATTCCTACCTGTTAGGCCACTCCCATCAACAAAGTTCTGCATCAACAGGAGTTAATGCTGAGGCTCCCTATACTTAGGGAAAACATCGCAGTTCATGGCATTTGGGGTTCAGTTGCATTTTTTAATATATTCGTTTAATACATTTTAAATTGTCTTAATGCTAAATACATTTTTAAATCTTTGGGGCTAGTGCTGAAGATCCAGACAGATAGCAGGGTTCGAACCTTGAAGATTCTTGCTGTGTGGCCACAGTATTAACCACTGCACCACCATGCTAAATCATTTTAGCCACCATTTTTAAATCTGCCAGAAACATTATGTTGGCATTGTGGGTTTGAATCCCCACTATGCTAAGACTCCTGGGCAAAGTCTTAACCACAAGCGTGCCTCTTTTCACCGAGCAGTATAAATGGGTACCAGTTAAAATACTGGATAGGTAACCTGCGATGGACTGGCATTACACCAGAATAAGCTCCGGCCCTGATGGGCCACTAGGCTCAGGTGTAAAAAACTCTACCTTCCTCATCAGTTTTACTTTTACCTTTCTCATCATCTATTTAAAAATCAGGGTTCGAGGGATCACTTTCACCTTCTAATAATGATCGAAACATCCAGAACTGAATACTTTTCTTATTACTTCTCAATAATGCATTATATTTTATACTTATCATGTTATGAACAGTCACTACACAGCACAGTACAATAAAACTAGATTAGTTCATAGCTGCATTCGCCCTTGAGTGAAGGGTATTGACAACATTTGGCACAATTGTCAACACAAATATTGCTAGAATCCCCGCACCGCTAGAAGTTGACTTTTGCAGACTCCCACACTGTAGGGGTGGAAAAATTTTTTTTGTTCATTCTGTGTGGTTTGAAAGAATGAATCTTAATTTATCTCAACAGTGAACCACATTTTGCGAGTCTATAATGGACGGGTGTGATTTGAGGAGGAGCCAAAAGGATAATGTGGCACAGCTGTTTTTTACTTCAATGTCCTATTTAAGTTATTTCCTGTGTCTCCCTAGTGGGACTTCATGCACTGTGTGTGTGTGTGTGTGTGTGTGTGTGTGTGTATGCGCGCAACCTGGATAGCTGTAATCATTTTTTGTTTGGTTGTGCCGTCTGCCCCAATGCCCCAGTGAGCCAAGTGAATAAAAGTTCAAGTTTAAAGCTTACCCTTGGTTGTATTGTGTCTGGGCAAGGTGCTGCTGATTTATTTTTATATAAATAAAAGAAAACAAATGCAGCTCACATGTGGTAACACATTGTAACGGTTCCATTTCATTCACTTCAGAATGTAGCTGGGAATAGGTTGTTTATTTCAAAATAGCTGAAAATGGCTGTTTTCCACACATCAGTAATGGAACGGTTATGGCCAGACATGCATGGGTAGACCCACATAATGTCAGAGGGTCTGTTGTGGGCTCACTTAACTTTGAAACCCAGTCCATCAAAACAGAAATCAGGATCTGAATTATTTGTATTTGTTAACATTATTAAAATTATATCTGCTGCAGGCGTTTGTCTCTTACCTTTGCAGATGGGTAGTGGGTTGCTCCACAGGCCATTCATACGGCACTGGGCACGAGTGGTTCCATGCAAAACGTAGCCAGTGTTACATGTAAAGTTTACCACGTCATTAAGGTTAAATTCACTCCCATTTGTTCGTCCATTGGCTGGGTTTCCAGGATGGCCACAGGTAATGGCTGTTAATGCAAATGAAAGGTCAGAAGGTACTATGAATATATATATTATGCACTACATTATGCACAATTAAATGTTGATAAAGGAAGACAGTGAGGAAAAACACAAAATCAAGCTCCTTGTCTCCGAACCTATAACCACTAGTGCAGGCTTAATTTAAATTGTTAATTACTTACTAAAAGCTTTAAAAAATTAAAACCTATAAACTATGACGATTACCCTGATATTTACCCTAAGCATGTGAACTGGTGTAACCTCAGACCACACCAAGTACATGTATCAGGCATTTGACACCTCTAGGAGGGGGTTAGGGGCAATATATTATATCTCAAGCATAACACATTAGCACCACAAGCCACATGTGTCCTCTGGGCAGATCTTAAGATAGCAGTAATTCAGTGTACCCTTGGTCCAAGTATTCTTTATTCCACCATACATTTTAAATAAAGCAATCATAGTACTCTCCAAGGAACATGAAATAAAGGAATAACTCCCCCTTTGGTACATAAATTTATACTGAAATATTTTTTTGACTGAAAAAAATGAAGTGAATTTGCACGAAATGTGAACAGAGTGGCCTGTTACCACTTCGTTGGTGCCAGAAGAGGGATCCAAGAAGCCCTGGAGTGCAACAAACACCAGTGAGCACTAAGCCGGAGGACTTAGTGACTGAACAGAGAAGTCCACCTGAATGAGTAATGCCTGACATATATGGGCACACAGGCCATTTTTTTTTACCTCTGTCCTTTTCATTCTTTCTAATGCCTACCATTATTGTTGGAGAAGCGATGACTCACCATGCACTATGGTAGAGAACGACACAACATACCATAAGCCTCAAGTTCCATCAAACAAACATGCAAGTCTGATCAGACAACCATGAACAATTCCAAAATTGGAGTGGAGCTTCTTACCAAAGATTTTACCACCTTTAAACATGGCAGCCTTGTCTATTGGTCTTCAATATGTGGATGACTTGCTATACGTTAGCCTGAGATGGCTGAAATACCTCAGTGCTACAGATATCGAAAGTTGTATATGGTTTTCAAATCCCACTGACAATTCCTTAGTCTTTAATTGGGATATGATGGGTTCCACTAACACTTTGAGTAATAGGAAGGCCAACCGTGACACCAAATGAAGCTAGATTACCCTGGGCAGAGTTGCAAATGAAAAGATTTTGTTGTGGAGCTTCACTGTGTACAGAACTACAAAATAGATGGGCTGAAGTACGGGGAAGACGAGGGCTCTTCATGCAGAATAAGTGAATGTGTTCTTGTGAGGGTTTGTCTTCAGATGAGAGCCTGAGCACAAGTATTTCATTGTATTTTTAATATATATGATAATTAAGTTGAACTTGAAAATCGAACCTGTAACCATTAGTTCAGCATAATTCCCAAAACAAAGCCCTATCATACATATTTTTATAGTTAAAGAAAATGATTTTTCTAGAAAATGATTTGTGTTTCCTTATAAATACAACAGGTAAGTGGCACGTGAAAACCTTTTTCATTAAAGCCCAGGGACCCACTCTGCCTTCATTTTCTTATTCCTTTGGCCTAAGGATACACTGATGTCACTTCTAAAATCAGTTTAAATTCAGCTTTAAGCTTGAAAGGGAACACTTACGAACACAGACAGGTGCTCGCCCTGACCACCTGTGGTCCTGCTGGCAAATGCGCACTGAGGTCCCGATAAGGCGAAATCCCAGGTTGCACTGATACACAACTGTGTCTCTGTAGCTGGAGCCATCGCCACTGATGTGACCATTAGTGATAGGATCAGGTGAATCACAGTGACCAGCTACAATGCAAAGAACAATTATTTATTCAAATATTAAATCCACTGTTTATAGCCTTAAAATTAAACACAACATTTCCCCTCCATGCAGCCATTGATTTGTGTGTTAAACATTTCAGAACATTCGAGGCTTGGGTTGCCTCTTATGAAGTATCCCTCTGACACAGGCATGGTTAATGCTATTGCAAAGTTGTGAGTGAGTTGAGTTCAGCATGAGAAAACCAATGGGTGGAACTGAATTCTTGAAAACCAAGTATTTTTCTGACAAGCTATACATACACACACACACACACACATATATAAAAAGAGCCTTTAATTTTTTTTTTTGCTTGTAACGTACATTGATATTTCCACTTTAACAAACATTGTACATACTAAAAACATTTGTGAAGCATCACAGAAAAGTGGGTATTAGGCCGGAAATTGATAATTTGAACTATTGGTACCATTTTGTAGCTGATATCCTAAGCTTTAAAATGGTACCAAATTTTGTAGGAACTAATCAACATATGCCAGGAATTGTTTGCCTGTTAAGCAACTTGGAAGAAAACCATGCTTAAAGTTCAACAAATTATTCAGTAGTTTCCAAATTAATACCTTAATACTTTAATGTGATGGGTCACAAATATGGTCATAAATG
>JAOUQZ010000039.1:4987704-5010755 GCA_028564935.1 Neosilurus hyrtlii
AATACAAGCAGCTGAAATGAGCTTCCTTCGCAGGGTGGCAGGGCTCTCCCTTAGAGATAGGGTGAGAAGTTCTGTCAGGAACTCTGAGTAGAACCACTGCTCCTTCGCGTTGAGAGGAGCCAGTTGAGGTGGCTCGGGCACCTGATTAGAACGCCTCCCTGGTGTGGTGTTTTGGGCATGTCCAACTGGGAAGAGACCTCGGGGCCGACCCAGAACACACTGGAGGGACTATGTCTTTTGGCTGGTCTGGGAATGCCTTGGTGTCCCCCGGAAGAGCTGCAGGAAGTGGCTGGGGAGAGGGACTTCTGGACCTCACTGCTTAGGCTGCTGCCCCTGTGCCCTGACCGCGGATTAAGTGGAAGAAGATGAATGAATGAATGGACTGTTTTGACACAAATCAAAAGGATGAATTCAGATATTTCCTCACTCAATTGCTGAACTGCTTAATCCTATTATTGTCACGGGCTTATCTTAGCCAACACTGGGCGAAGGCGGGGTACTCTCTGAACACAGCTCACCAGACCATCGCATGGCAACACACACACAGAACCACTCACTTCTAGGGTCAATCTGGAACAGCCAATTAGCTAATGCTAACTGCATGTCTTTGGACTGTAGGAGGAAACCCATGCAAGCACAGAGAGAGCATGCAAACTTCACACAGAAATGGAATTTGTTTAAAATTGTGCCAAAAGGTACATAAATTCACTATTTTTAAGCAATACATCAATTGCCTATACCTATACATGCAATATTTTTCCTGTAAAATATATAGTATACACAGTTCTATTCTAATGTAGGACAAAACACTGCAGATAGAAATGCTCTAGAACTTTTATTGTTCAGTAAGCAGCTTTTGAACTCCCTCAATGTGCCATTAATTCCTAAGTATGCCTTTAAATTGCTGAAGCCTGCACATATAGAAATCTCTTACCCAGACATTTAGTCTCCACTCCATTCCAGAGGCCGTTGGCCTGACACTCCCGCACATGGGAACCAACCAGTGTGTAGCCTGTATTGCACATAAAGATGGCTGTGGCACCAAAGGTGGTCAGGGTACCCATCTTCTTGCCATTAGGAGGAGAAGGCAACTCCCCACAGGAGATAACTGCAAATGACAACGGCAAACAGGAAGTGCTATTCATGCTTATCGTAACTTCTGCATATATGAAAAATGAGATATTAGCAGGTATGACAAACGTCACTAGAAAGACGACTTCCGTTATTTTCAGCATCAGAGGTGTGCCGCCTATTTATAGTCAGTTCTTGTTTACAGCTTTCATTCATCTGAACTTTATCTGAACTCTGCAGTTGTAACAGCACTCTGTACCACACCACACTATCATTTTACATTCAACACAACCTCTCGACAGTCCACACACATTTTAATATTCGTTAAAGGATACAATCTTGTATGTATCTCTTATTAGCCATATTGAGATGTGTGACTCGATGCCTGTGACAGTAGACCAAGGGATGCATGGGTTTCATATATAAACAAGGCTTTCTCTTTATATTCACTGTCTGACCTCTAATTAATTAATGCACATTCTGTGAAGACAGAATCACTGGCGTGCTGTCTGCTCAGCTTGTCTCGGCAGTATAAACAGATATGTATGGAAATGTAAACATATATGTAGATAAGGAACAAATTACACCATAGAACAACAAAATATTTTAATAAGGTGTTGGACAATGACGAGCTTTCAGGCCCACACCTTGAAATAGATTTTTTTTCAAGACCTGGTGAATATAAAGGTCATAGCATAATATTTGCATAATTTTCATACATCAGACCATTCAGTGGGCCCATGTGTCCTGTGGATAGGGACATTGTCATCCTGCAAGCAATCGCTTCCATCAGGAGACAAATGTGTCATCATAAAAGGTGATCATTCTGAATAACTAGATTTGCAGTGACTCTCTGCTCTCTGGGAAAAGACACACAGTGTTTTTTTTTTTTAATACCCTCCCACCCTGTCTGTCTGTCTAGTTATACCAGTCCTATGATGGCCCTTGCCCAATGATATAGGGGTAAGAACAAATTACCCAGACTGACTACTGTTGTGATTTGTATAAAATGCACCTGTATAGCTGGGGTTTTAAATTAATTTCTCCCAGTCTGTGTGTGTGTGTGTGTGAGAGAGAGAGAGAGAGAGAGAGAGAGAGAGAGTATGTGTGTGTATATGAATGCAGTGTATGCTTACTTTTGCAAGTTGACTTCCCATCCAGTCCTTCCCAGGTTGCATTTGCTAAGCACTTGATAGTTCTCTGGCCCCCCAGGTAGTAACCAGGAACGCAGCTTAACATTATCTGAGAGCCGAGTTCATTTAGCATGCCTGAGATGAGGCGCCATACCATGTTTTCTGATAACATGCTCTCGATGTTGGGGCACTGAATGGCTACAGGGTAAAGCAAAGACAGCATTAATGGAAAAGCTTATGAAAGGGAAATTGTGAATTTAAAAAAAGCATGCCTGCAAAAGATACATTACGTATTTCAACTTCATCCTGAGAAAGGATTTTAATGACCCATTATATTATAAAGAGGTCTTTAGAATAAACGACTGCATAAATGGACACACATTGATTTATTATTTTTAAGAAACTGCTGTAAGATTACATTTTTCCTTCTCTTACTAGTAAAGTTTATAATTTGATGCAATAAGAGACCAGTAGTTCATAGTGCAATGGTGAGCTTTGTAAGACACAGCAGAGCCACATCACTGAAAACTCATCATTTAAGGAAAAAAAACCCCTCGCTTTACATTATTAATAACACAGTCACCAGTAAAATTATTTCGTGGCAGCCTACAAAACCAACTGCCGCCTCTTGTTTGTTACATACATCAATTTTAATGGGCGCTGACCCTCTGCTGCAATATACGCATCCATTATCAGCTGCTAGGCCTATATCTGCTCCAAAGGCCACTGCTTATTCCATTCAGAATGAGGGAAAAGTAGGATAGCGACATGGCCCATCATACCATTTACCTGGTTTTAGTACCAAACAAGTAAAAATCAAGTCATTATCAGTCATTTTGACCAATTACCTCCCCTACACCATTCTCAGATGGAGACGATGGAGTTGAGAGAGGCTGCTCGATTAAGTTGCGGAAATTCGAACATGCTGTTGGCATGGAGACGAAACATGACTCACGTAAACATCGAGGAGGGTGAGCCGCATTGCTCCAGGTGCCGTCCTCGAGGCAAACAGCAGACAGCAGGGTGGTATTCTCAGCCCAAAAGCCCTCATCACATTCATACCGCACACTGCTGCCCAGGGTGTACTGTAGTCCATGGAAGGAGCCATTGCCCAGGCTTTCTGGGACACCACATGATATCGCTGCCAGTCAAAATACAGTATGTTGTTACAGTGCAGTGGTGAAAACAGCACGTTGCTAGCCATATCAACATTCAAGCTGTAATTCTCCAAAGTGTTTCCAGTCATTAACAGTTCTAGTTGGACTTAATGACAAATGATGAGCAGTGGCTGTTCTAAAGTATCCATGCATTCTTCTAGTGTCTATACAACCATCCATGTATTAATAACATCAGTCATACAGCCATCCATTTCATGTCTTAAACCTTTGTTGTGCATTTCTAAAAGTTCATCCATCATTCATCCATCATTTTAAGAACACACTTCTGACTTGTATTAGGAAAATTGCAATAGCAACAGTTCTTTTGTATCCATCTGTCCATTCATCCATCTGGATATACATTATGGTGGATTGATAACAGTTAAGAGCAACCATATATTCTTTTTTTAGTATTCACCACATCTACCATAGTATCCATCCATCTATCCATTCCTCCATATATCCGCAATCTTCCCTACTGCTTTATTTACTGATTTATTAAAGTCATACTATTGTGGTGTGTATTAAGGAATAATGATGGAATACCAACAATTTTTGTGTATCCATCTGTCCATCAATCCACAGATCCATCTACCCATGCTGTGCGCAAGTGAGGAATGCAAAGTTCAACACATTAGTGCACACTACATCTGCTCGATGCCTAATGAAACTTAATTAGAGAGTGCGGTCAGATCTGAGATAAAAATTAAAGATGCACACAGCCAAACAGATGTTTCCTCTGCTTGGGGGAAAAGTGATGGCACCAATTAAAAGTGATACTGTGGCAGATCGGCTCCTATAAAGGCCACAAAACCAAAAAAATAAATAAATAAACCATTGCCTCGCAAGTTGATGCCTTGGCCTTATTGACTTTTTGCATTGAAGGCAATTAATTGTTTTTGTTAATTAAAGAAATGATTGGCTTTAATTAGCTAATGTTCTAGCCCTGCGCATTTGCTTGGAAACCAGGGAAGAATATCAATGCCATAACCTGCAGTCCTTGGAAAGGTGTCATGTACCTTGGAAAGGTATAATTACCCCAACACCCATCCCTGAATGAAACATCACTTTCCTGACCAAAGGTTGTGATTTTGTTGAGGTCAAATATCTTTTAAAAATATATAGTATCTAGATCCTTATTCCAATATAAGAAATTATCTGATCTTTCTCCACAGTATTCACACCACCATGGAAAATCAAAATATTGATTTGTCTTATTTCCAACTTCCTCCTGCTTCTCTATGACCTTCTTTCCCTGATCTTTTGACAACACCTTGAAAATGCTCTTCTGTACTGCAGATCCGCTGAAGTGCATCTGCTTTTTATACTAAACACACTGTAGAATTTCCTAGCCAAGTTAAATATGAAAAGAGTAACTCCTGTTACAATGTAAAATCACACCATATTGTCTGTTAACCAGTTTATTCAAGTGGTATAAATATTTATGCAAAGATTCCCAATTTTTTGGTAATATTTAGAAATTCAGTTGTTCAGTTCAAGATGTACACAGTATATATATATATATATACACATATACACACACACACACACACACACACACACACACACAGTCAGCATTTTTTTTTTTTTATCCCAATCTGTTACTAAATCTATCTTTTCCAAACATGCTGATCATAATTTTGTTTGACTTTGATTGATAATTTCATGTACAGACACATGGATTACAACCATGTTAGGACAGAACCAGATAATGGCAGGCCCATTTCCATTATAATTCCTTGTAGCCAGACAGCTGTGCGGGTGAGTGCCTGTCTCTGTGGTTGCACATGCATTTCCACATAAGCTACACTTCTTCTATCTAATCTCTAAACAGGTAATTACCAAACATAAACTCCCCCAAGCATGCGCTCATAACAATCCCATGAAATAATTAGCCCTGCATAAATTTCAACCAACTACAACCTTTATGCAAATATAGAACCTGTTTCTGCAAGCACGTCTTTTCCGTAATGACTAAACAAGGAGGCTTAGAGAATGACCGTTTCTGCATCAGTGGGTAGGAATGATGTCCAGAGTGACCGCGTGGGCCAAAAAATAAGAAGAAATGGAGGAGGACAGATGGACACTGGCACCGAGGCTGAAGGTTAAAATAAACCTGATCAACAGAGAAGCATGGACAATAAAATTAAGAAACCTAGAGGGGCACTCAGAGTGCAAGCAACTTCTGCCGTGCAGCATGAATAGGGTACCAAAAAGGCCCTATATGGATACTGCTTTTAATTACCCAAAAGCTTGTCTTACAGTATGTAGCACCATAAATTGTTTCTGATTGGTGTTCCATAGCAAGAGCATGTCTATCTGATCTGCACTCATTTTGAAGTTATAAACGCTCACTATCCTGACCTTGATTTTGACTTTTCAAGGTTAAAATAATTTTATTTTAACCTTGAAATAATAAAAACAGTTTTCTGAAAGCATGTCTACGGTTTTCTATCTGTCCCTCACTGCATCTATGGGCCTGTCACTTCATTTCTGAAATAATATCAATTTAACATGGGAAATGTCTCCAAAATTGGGATATCTTCAAAACTTTGCTCAGACATTGACTTTTGACCCAGACAGTCCAAAATCAAATCATCACTAAGACTCAGGTAGGATAGTGTCCACATGAAGTCTGGTGAAAATCTGTGCATGAGTGTGGTCAGGATTTTGTTCACAGGCAAATTAACTCACTAACTCTAGTGATAACAATCCCGCTGCCAAAACTCTGAATGTGGGAAGAGGTAGTCAAGGCTGAGACAGCGATCACGTTTCCTTCTCAATGTCAGCATGGCAGCTAACACTTGGCTGAAGGACACTCTTGATCTCAAGGAGACTTCTTTAACTGAAGGGTGTAATAAGATGGCCCATGAGATTGTAGGTGAGTCAAGGAGCAGCATCACAAATGAGTTGATGGACATATATGCATATTTGATTTTCTGTAGATAAGGTTAAAATAGACTAATCCATCTATCAGGTTCAGAAAGGGTCAGAATCCAGCAACTGACACCGCAGGTTTATCACTAGATTATACACTAGATAGAGTATTCACAAGCAGAGACTACATACAGTAGTTAGGGTCTGAATGACAAAAAACAAATAAAAATACAAGACAATCTGAAACCATCTAGGTAGTGGTGAAAAAAAATCAAGGGGACGGTCAGGAAGGGGGAAAATCAAGAATACAGACAAGAGGAAGCTACCTTGACAGAGTGGAGGTGGTGAGTCCCATTGATAAAGTCCATTCGGATGGAGTCGGCATGTGGCGTTGTGCTGACCAACAAGCCTATAGCCGGCATTACAGTAGTACTGAATCCGACTTCCTGGCCGCTCTTTCGTCTTGTTAGTAACCCCGCCATTTTTGGGTGGTGCACTCATGCTGCAATATGCCGCTGTGTTTATTAAAAAGATAAAAAAAGATTTTTAAAAAATGCTGTATGGGATCAGTGCAGGTTAAAATTGCAGAATAATAAAGAATAATAGAGTAAGACCGTGACCGTTCATGTTGTGAAAATACAAAATACACCAAAAGCTCACAAAATTTATCTTAAATAATATCTTTCTTTGAAATGCAACCAATTATTAATGTGAACTTGGGTGTTTATCAGCACACGGCTTTGTAAACTCGACATAAGTGGACTTTTTTTTTTAAATAAACTGATTCATCTTGGAGTGAAACTATAGGATCTGGTAAACTTGAAGCTGATTTTAGCTCATACTCGTGAAATCAAATATGAAGATCACACTATCTGAACTGGTGCCTTTTACTCAGCTTTGGCAGTCAAAGTGTGACTTCATTTCCATTTTTAAAAAATCCTATGTAGCAGGGCATTTTAATTTATTTCAGTAATAATAAAAAAAGGCAAGCAAACAATGAGAGTGTTTAAAATGAAAAGGAAATCCCCACAGAAGGAGCTGATCCTTTGCTAACACCAGAGTTTTGTAAAGATGAAATGAGATAGAAATGCATTACAGCCTGCTGTTCAACGCTCGCTCATTGTTCAAAGTGTAGCCGGTAGCTGTTTGGAGGCCTTCCCATATTATAATTTATTGGGGATGCTGAACCTCCATACAAAAGTAACTGCCTACTGCAGTGAAATTATAGTCGCTGCCCACCTCTTGTTCCCTTAATGTATATTTCAGAATGTGGAAACAAAACAAAACTAAATTAAATATTGCCTGGAATGACAAAAGTAAAAAAAAAGAAGAAGAAGAAATAAGAAAGAATGTTAGTATGTGTATGAAAAGAGGAAAAGGGAATTAATCATGACTACTAGCCATTGCACATTATATATCAAGTTTGGCCATTGGTCAAAATGTCATTTTGAGGCATGAGGTGCAAAAACTATTCAGTAAAAATCATTACAGCATCTTTGACCTCTATTATGTCAGACTCAATCAGCAGCACCCTGAAGGGAAAAAACAGCTGTTCCTACTCTAATGAGCGCTAAGAAAAAGCTGAATTTCTTGCCTTTTCTGAGTCAAAACTACATCCAGTGTAAGAGAACTGTAGGATTGAAGTCATCCAACCTGACACTAACAGCTGAAAAACCAATATACTGTCTACTGCTGGCATTTTACATTACAGCAGCACTGTCCACTAACAGACTGTCCTGAAATAAACAGGATCTCAGCATAATGATGAAACTTCAAGACATCTTGGACTCCACAAAGACACACTGTATAAATGATGAACAAACCTGTGTAGCGTATTTTGAATCCCCTCTTGTTGGTTGCATGATCTGTTGACCATCTGAGGTAAAGCTGATTGGTTTTGCTTGTGAAGTTCAATTGCGTCGAGTGGTTTCCACTCAGTGCCACCAACAGTGGGCTTTGTCCAGACGGCCCTGGAAAATGAAACGAAACACGGGTAACAAAACGAATTAATGAATGTTTCAGGCATGAGTCGCTTCTGGCCACAGCATTAGAGAATGAAAAACACACACGATTACTATGAAATATTTTTGTTATAAACCATATTTGTACACTGAATTCACCACACAGCACAGTAATGCACTCAATACACTACTTTACACCTATGCAACAAGGTTTAATTCCTTTTTATATAAATACCACACCTATTGAAACATCTTTATTCATACCACATAAAAAGACAAAGCCTTATTATTTCCTGTATTGCACTAAAACACCTAATGTGCTTTAAAAAAAACATCCAACAATTAACTATTATGGTCACAATGCGAGGTGGATGACACCAAATAGATCAGAGACTGAGCCCAAGGTGAAACTTTGTTTTGGTGTATACTACTTGGGACAAATCAATACAGCCATACAGAAGCAGATCAGGTGAGCGCTCAGTGTGTTCTGAGCAGAGTGCTGTGAAGCTATTGGCCCGAGGGTTTCAGTATATTCTAAATGAAATCTTTAAGAAACCTAAACTAGAGCAAAATTAATCAAGCAAAATTATGTAAAAACACTCCTTGTGAACTTTAAGTGGTCACTCACAGATGATGATGACTCTAAATGAGTGCTTTACTAAATGCATACATGGAAGACAAACATGGTAAGTGTATATAATTAATTAATAATCACTTGCCACGCATAAGGTGGATACTGCTGAAAAGTTTTAGTATATACTACATGGAAACATAAGAAAAGCAAACAAAAGCTAGTTTGTATGGTTTATTTATACGTTTCTAATTTATTTAGCCATTACCCTTAATGTCTGTTATCCTGAGATAGCAAACCAGTGCAACTGTGCCATTCCTTATAGTATCTACTAAATACACATAGACTAACCATTCACATTCAAGCATAATTCCTTTCCATATATGATGTCATATCAAAGTAAAAGTGAACTTCCACTTGCCATTGAGACCATACAAGTAGTAATGCACAGCAGAACAAACCTGCCTCCCCCGCTTCTTGCTCAATGTGCAGTAATAAATATAATAGATATACATATAAGTAGAAAGACTGCATATGCTTTTACCGTCAAAGATTTCCAGTTCATCAAACTGTTTTTCACTCTGGAACATCTCCACGTAAATAGAAATGGTGTAGGTGGGCAACACCTTGATGATCCAGGAGCACGTCTGTGAGTTTGGGTAATTTTTTGGAAAGCCGGGACTCAGGATTACCCCAGAGGACATGGACAACTCCTCGTTTGCAGGACACTGAGCTGTTGGGCCATACAGAAGAGAAGACTTCGTACATTTAGGTTAGGGAATTTTTAACAAATATAGTTTAGTGAGTAATTAAAGAAAGATGTTAGGGCTTATTATTATGAATACATCTAGGTTCTACTATTTGTACTACTTGCTTGAATGTGTAAGGATCAAAATATCTCACATTTAATGCAGTTGTGACTGAATCTTCTACGATCCCAGCACCATGTTCCCTGCTATCTCTAGATCTTACACCAGTCTACTTCAATCCTGCTGCATCCTTTTATCAATCTCCATCCTCATCCCTTACATTACATCGTCTATCTTTATGTACTGAGAGTGAAGCTTCACACTAACAACAGATCATTGAGGATCTCTTGCCTTCTTTGCTGTCTTCCTCGATGTTGCCTATTTCATGTTCTCCTTCCTTTTTTCCAGCAGCGGTCGCTATCATATAATCATCCCAGCAGGAATTTTTTTTTTTTTAGGTGTGTTTTCAAACCTGTAATTTGTACTCATTTACCTTCACACACCGGGGGAGGGCCTTCAAACTGCAGGTGGGAGTTAAGCTTGCAGGTGAGCTCATCATTGCCGATTATGGTGAATCCGGGAAAACACCGATATCTCACAATGTCACCTGAAACATTAAAGTGTCAACCTTTTGACATTCCTCCGATAATCATACATGCACATTCTGTCAGTTCTGTCACAATCTTCCCTGGAAGGAGTCCAGCTGGGATTTCTTTACAGAAGATCTTCCGCAGTAAAGTGAAGGAATCAGCTAAACGTAGTAGATTCAATTGTGTTGTGTTACATACCTATTTCATAGTCTCTGTCTTCATATAATATTTCTGCTTCATCCAAAACAGGGGGAGGGGAGCACTTCTTTAAAGGATAAGCTGAAAAGAAAGAAAATCTATTGATGTCAGGATATAATTATGTGATTTCAAGATTACAGATTACCATATTTTATACAAAAGGAGGAACAATAGGCTGCAGTGTTACTGCACAAATGATTCACACCACCCAAAGTGTCTTAGTCCTCTTATATTACAGTAGGATATATTAGTCTGGCAATGATTACAATTTTTTTTTATTAATGAATGACATCAAGATTTATAGTATAAACTTGTATGTAAATGTAATGTGGATCGATCACAAGAAAACGTCCTTTCACCACATACATAATGGTCCCTTGCATTTAGTTTTAGTTTAACAGAAGCAAAAAAAATCAGTCCTCAGTGGTAAATATGCTATCACACTGCTTAAAGAAAACTTCACCATATCAACAATTATGTTCCTAATTTAATAAAGTCACTGTGCTATTTTTAAATCTCTTTATTATTGGCCTTTATTTGATTACAGTTCATCTACAGAGATTACCTGATATACTTAAGCCTATGAATAATCGTGTTGCTATAGAAACTATACGGTTATTTGATAGATTACAAACGTATCAGTGATTACAGCTGGAACTGCTGTTGGGCTGATACTACTACTACTACTACTACTACTAATGGGCTGAGAACCAGTTTGGTCTAACCAACAGAAAGCTGTTTTTGAGGAAAACTATGTGGAAGTTCTGGCAATCCACAGGAGAGCATTGGAGTGCCAGAAATGCACCAGCCTTGACTTCAGTTATTTTATGGCACAATGAGGATAGACCATTCTGGCACACATAGACCTTATCCATATCTGTCAAAATATGACATTTTTCAGTTTCAGGTTAGACCACTGTAGCTCCCAGCCCACTTTCTGAGAACTCAGCAGCATTGTGATATGCGTGTGTGTGTGTGTGTGTGTGTGTGTGTGTGTGTGTGTGTGTGTAATATTTATAATGTTGTATGGTATCAGTTTATGGTCACATTATGGGGACTTGTCGTTCTTATGGGGACAAAATGCAACTCACCATAATGTAATTTATTACATTTTAAGGTGAAGACATGTTTTAGGGTTACAGTAAGGTTAGGGTTCAGGTAAGTCTCCATGAAATAAAAATAAGTTCATGTGCTGTCCACTACATTTATAGAAAGTTTCTAACAAACACACTGTATGTGTGTGTGTGTGTGTGTGTGTGTGTGTGTATAAAAGTACTTTTTAAGAGTTTTTTCATTTTTCGACACATCCTTACATTCTGACACAAATACCAAACCCCAGCACAAAAGAGGTATCTCTTTGTGACTAGTCTAAACTGTTGAAAAAGCTGATGTCATCAGGCCCAGAAGGTGTCTTATTAAATACTGGATAGCAAGATGAATCTTGTGTTTCATCCATTTTCCCAGCAGACTTTGCATGACATGTACTGGTATCGGTAGCAACATATTTTTCATTCAGAAGAGAAACTAACCATGGAAATTGAGGACAAAGAATCCACCGGTGGAGAAGTCACTGTGAAACTTGATAAGGACCTGATTGAAAGAACTGTAGGCCGACTCCAGGGCTGTATTGCCACTGAAGATCCCGAGCTGCTGGTTGCTTTGCTCTGGTCCATCCCTGTAAGAAAGCGAGTGCACATTGAAAATGCATTACTCCCTATTCTTGCATTAAATAGTTTAATAACGCCTTGCTTTTTTTCCCCTCGCAAGCAGTTGGAGAAAATTGATTTGCTTTCAAATCTACGGCTGGATTTTGTGCTGACTTTCATGGGTAGCCATTTCATTACAGACCATGTTGAATGAAAACCAGAAAAAATGATGACTTAACAGAGTAGCCCACTCTTTTAATGGCTTTTGAAGATTAATGGCCTACGTAACTAAGAAAGGGCTCAGATAGGCTGCGCTTTCTACAGTGCTACACATCTTTGTGATCCGCTCAAGTGGGGGTGTCAGTCAGAACGAAATAAAAATGGCTTGTAAGATATAACTATAATGTTAGGAACAAATCTCATAAGATTCCAGACAATCCAGGAAGGTATAAGGATAGAAATGCTTCACCATACAATAAATCTGATCAGTCAGGAGAACGGCAGGGTCGCTTCCCACTAAGGGAATGCAAACTATTCCATAACTGTTTGCCAACAGCACCAGCCAGCAGGTATACACTTATACGCAATGACATTTTTGAGACTGATATTAACCTTATGTTAAATTTATGCAATGTTAATAGTATATTATTTACATTTAAGTGTGCATTAATGTTTTAACTGAAATTGTCATGGTAACATGGCAAGATTGGCTGACTGATTCAAAACATGCAAAACAAAAATGCTAATTCAGTTTTTCTCTCATTGGTGCACGGGCTAATTATTCTGTCACTTCATACATGTGGTTTTGACCCCACGGTTGACTTATAAACCTGTAAATTTGGAATTCATAATGTCTCCATTTCTGAAACATAATCACACAATGCATCAGCAGGCTCATGCCCCACTAAATCTACAGTAGCTCGGCAACAAAGCAGAAGGTCTGAAAGAAATGAGTGAGTGTTAATATTTCTATAGATGATGTTTCGAATCTCATACAGCCTGCACACACTGTTCAGCTACAAGTTCATTTTAAAGTAGTTCTTTTACACTTATTTATCAGTACGTATCCGATATGAAGTGAAAAGGAAACATTTAGCATGTGACGACTGAATTCCTAGGTAATGCCATGTTAAGTTTATCCACAAACATGAACTTGTCTGCTCATTACAAAC
Source organism: Neosilurus hyrtlii (assembly GCA_028564935.1). NCBI lineage: Eukaryota > Metazoa > Chordata > Actinopteri > Siluriformes > Plotosidae > Neosilurus > Neosilurus hyrtlii. The sequence goes on from JAOUQZ010000039.1 coordinate 5,000,830, forward strand.
TTTTTTAGCTTTTACCTTATTTAGCTTTTTGTAGATAATTGTAGATAAGTAACTGTACACAAGATTCTTAGTACATGCCCAAAAACAGACAAAGTGTAAATATGCTTCTGTCTCGTTTATGGTGTAAGTTCCTGCATTGAATATAATGGGATCAGAAGACAAAAGATGGCCCCAAACACTTCTGGGGTAAACTGGTCTTTAGTTATTAATGTATGAAATCAGTCAAACTAGTTAATAATGAAATTTAAAACTTGTTTTATTTTTTTTTGCTCATGTTTGCTCATCTTGCACCTAAAATGATTCTCCTAAAACCTTCATTAAGAAGAACTTTAAACTTTAAAAAGCTCTGTGTTTGGTAGTTGAGATGTTCTTTTTTTATCCTCTGATCAGTGTTGAGCACTTACCACACCGCAATGTAGTCGGTAACCGGCTCAGTCTGGAGCAGTGTAAAGTTGATGTAGACTCCGTGGCCGTGCGGCACTGTGATGAGCCACAGGCAGTCCTGTGAATCCGGATACTCGTTGGGGTATCCGGGTGAAAAAATGGTACCGTTCAGCGCCGTCACGTTGTAGCCACAGGGTGCTGTGCACAAAAACATACACAATTCTGGAACAAGTGCTATGATCATTCATCTTTCCCAAGAAAGATATTCATGGCAGATGATCAGCAGTGGGGAAGTGCGACATCATCATACTAATGACAGCACCGTCAGGCGGGGGACCGTGGCCTTCTGTTCAGATTATTAAAAGACTGGAGAAAGAGTGAAAAAGAGGTGTAGAAGATGCAGAGAAAGAGAAAGATGGTGCAAACAGTGCTACAGATGAGGGAAAGCAGTGGTGTCTGGTGCTCGGAGACAGGCAGAAGAAAGGGAGAATGTGTAGTGCTGTTGATTGATTATGGGCCAGACGGCTTTCGCACTGCACTACTCTGATTGATCATCAAAGCTGCAATTTAAAGCAGATCCCTGTAGCCTTGGTCTCCACTGGATCACTCTTCAAGGTGCTTAATTTTAAAGGCAGCTTTTTTGGGGAGAAAAGCAGCCCTTGTTATGCTCTACCAGTATAACATAAAGCAACAACACTTCAGCTAAAGAGCATCATTAATAGGCCTTCGGGGACAGGGAATGGTTAGAGAAAATCTGCAAAATTATTCTACTGCAAACTTGGAGCAAATATAAACCTGAATCTCCTCAGAGAGCACATTATGCAAGGAAGACAGAGAAAAAGGAATTCAGATCAGAAAATACAGAGTGCTGACAAACATTGTTAGAAACCCTGTGATGTTTGCTACTTACCTTCACAGCGTGGAAATGGATGGTTCCACTTCCGGTTGGTTCCATGCTGGCATGTTAACACTGGATAACCAATGAGAACATATCCAGGATAGCACTCAAATGTCACGGACTGCCCTGCACTGAAGTCATTGTGGATTATGTATCCATTATGGAATGGATATGGGTCTTGACAATTCTGTAATTGATAGGCTGAAAGAAAAAGATAAAAACAACAACAGGAAAGTCTATTAATCATTTGTATAAAGACATATGGTACATGGAAATTTAGCAAAATTGGCCGCACCCCTTCCGAGTTTATTTTTATTTTATTTGATTACATATATTCGTATACAGTTTGTTCATTATCGTCTATTATAAATGACTGTCTAATTTTTACGCACTTCAGTGAATTTCTACACTATCATAAAACACGTAATTGATTTCTTCCTCAGGCAAAAAGACACCGGAGGTTTACGAACCATTTATCATCAACTCAGACGATTTCAACTCTTGAACCTCCAGTAGGGAAAAGGAAAACAAATGGAGATACATGAATAGGCAATGGAAGCTACAAGTCTGACCTAGAAGTGGGCGATGAGGACAGTTGTGGGGTTTTTTTTATCACGTTTTTATCAAAGTGAATCAGAAACAACATCCATGTCCACCTATTGATTTTTTTTTCCTGGAACAAAAATATCTCTCTCAAACCCTCTCTGCTTCCACCAAACACTCCACCAAACCCTGTAGCTTCTCATGATCAGAGGAGTGATACTCTGGATCTGGAAAGCCTGCCATTCCCTCGAATGCACACAAGTTTTTTGCAGGCAAAACCCATTTATCCAGTCACACATGAAAAACCTCATGCAAGAAAAGAGCATGGATGGAGGTAAGTAAACTTAAACCAGGAAGACTGTTGCTGTAAAAGTGGTAAAGAACATTCAGATGTAACTACTGATTGATTTTTCTGTTTTTAAATAAAAGATTTTCTCTATTTGGTCACCTGCAAGTCTGCACCCACCAGCCAGCTTTTGCATTTCATACGACAGCAGCCATGCCTTTGAGGCAAAACATAGGGCATTAATACCATCAGGAATGAAAGCAATCAGAATACTGCTCACCTTGGTACATGAGCCTGAAGCCCTGGCGATTCTGCGAGTGGTCGCTGTAGAAGTGGATGACGGTCTCGTGAGTTGTACTCAGGAGAGGAGCAGGAAGTTCACTGCCGCTGTACTGGCCAATCAGTGTGCTGCTGTGCTGAGGTCCATTATGCACCTCCAGGAAGTCGTGGTTATCTTCGGTTGTGAAGTTCAAGAACTGGATATGTGCTCCTGCAGGGTGCCAAAACCAGCAGTTTAAAGTGCTAGACAAATGGCCGCATGCCTGGTCAAAAAGCATCCTGTGGTTAAAGAACACTGAGTGCAGCCAGCATACTAAAGTACTGAGGATGGGCAAAGTTCCAACCACTTTTCACCAACATTAACACCTGCAGAAAAACTCACAACCTGCTCATTAATCACCTCCTTATTAAGTCTGAATATTGGCAAAACCAGAGGACGGGGGAATGTCATTATAATAGTTACTATTTTTAACAATATCTCTTCCAAAGAAACATTATATGTTCTTTTCTAACCCACCAAAATAATAACACCCACATTTACTACCAAAATAAACCTGTTTCTTATGAACTACTGTCATAATTATTATTAAAATAGAAAATGTTCTGCAGCTTGAAAGCATTCAACCTTCTGTAGGTTCTGCCAGAGATAAGAGGACAGCTGATTCTCCACCAATTAATATTAAATCCTCTGAATCACATTGTTGTAATTTGTGCATACAACATTTCCCCCGAAACATTTTCCCCAATCCTGGCAAAAGCTTTAATATCTACAATAAACATAAGAATGAGCAAAAATTCTATTTGACATGGTTGTTGGCACCACATGGGTTGGTTTAACAAACGTTGATCTCCTGGGATTTTAAGATGCAAGAGTCCAGAGACAACCCAGTTTGATAAGAAACAATATAAAAACCCTTAATGAGCGGTCACTGATAAAAAAAAAAGTTTACAGGAGTTACTGTTCAAGCTGAAAGGTAACTCAAGTAATCACTATTTACAACCATAATCTCTCAAAGTACACACATGAAAACCTGGATACTTCACTGAATGAGATCATCACTGGCTGCCTGCAACCTGCGGCTCTTCGCAGAGAACACCGCCCATACAGACTTGCGCACAAGGCCTTGTTGTACACCAAACATCCCCTACATATCCTTGTCCGGAACTCACATCCAGACCACCAACACCTTACATCTCACCACCCTTTCTCCTGCCATGCATCTACCCTCCATTGTTCCACAATCAAACATCCTTGAGAGATGGGGGAACTGGCTAGCAGGAGACCACACATCCCACTGAATTTACCCTTTAGCCTAATACGTTATCAACACCAGGTTGAGATCTACAACATAGAGAACCCAACTAGAAACCGGTTCAAGTTGGCTGGTTTAGCTCCAACATGCATCACAGGAGGCTGCGTCCATCTGCGTCTCACCGAACAGACTGTGCAGCACATAATCCACGAGAGCACCTGAGAACACATTCACTGACCTGCAGAGCCCGAACCCTTACACAGTGAGCAGCCTGCAGTGCCTGAACCAAGATCCACAGCTGTCTCATACACAAGATGACGAAGATAACCATGATGAGCAGGAAGTGTCTTTCAATAGTGACATTGTTCATCTCAGAGTGAACAATGTCACAGTTTACCATGGATGAACTAAAGCAGCTGAAAACCTCATCAGGTTCCTCTCGGGTTTTTCTTTGTGCAGACATTATGTGCTACTTCAGAAACTTTCTCATCTTTCTGTATCCTAATCTCCTTATAAAGGTTCTCAAAGACAAACCTCCTTATCAGTAGTGATACACTGCTTTTGGCAGTCCTGCCGCCTCAGTTCACTTCCTGCTCTACTCACAGCCTTCGAAAGAGCACACCTTTATGTTCTTTTCAGACTTTAGTATCCTTTGATACTTTTGATACACAGCCCAAGCATAGTGACATTGGTATTAGTGTTTTAATGACACCTTGCTTCACGTGTCCTGATTGAACCTCGTCTCATTGTCTTATGTTTCTGATGATTTCTTAGGCTTTTTTTGTGTTTACTGCAATGGTCTTAATAAAACCAGAAAACCTCCATCCACCTTTCTGCTTCATGACATTTAACTATGTAAGAAATTACAGAATTTTAATAGGACATTAATTCTGCCTGACTCTGCACATACTGCTGGTTTTAATTTATTTGCATTTGTACACTCCTTTAATTCCCTTCTCTTCAGAGAGCGAAGCCAGCAGAGATATTTAGCCCCCATAAATATTCCAAACATTTTGCTGTAATTATGACAATATTACTGACGAATTCAGGTTTATATTAGATATTCACCACATGTTTAATCCTCCAATGCAAAAAGAATTTAGGCAGCACCTGTACAGGTTTAATTTACAAAAGACACATTGATGTTTACACCTTTTTTATATTCAGATGATGCAGTGCTTTTTTATGATGCGTCTTATTTTCATGTTGTTTTCAACCTTTACTTTGCTTGTGACACTGTTTACAGAATTCAAAATATGTTAAAAAAAATTGTTATACATGAGTGTATGTTCTGTTTAAGACTGTATAAAAACCTTTTCATTGTTTCTTTATTAAATCTCTGGCTTTAAAAGTGTGATGGCTTGATGAATAGCATGAATATGTCCCTTTGATATATAACAATCTCATAAGAATCCTACCATTATTTATGAATTTTACCATTACTATTCATTTTCTAAATCTTTTAACATGCTTAAAGGGGAATTTAACCCAGCTTAATAAAAGCTTGCATGCATAGTTTATATCTGTTTCTATTAAATCATGGCATGAACAGATTAAAAAAGAAAAAAAGCTTTTAGTCCGCACAAAGGGGGTGACATTGTAATGTAAAAGTAGTAAAAGGTCACATGACCATCTTGTGTTTCTCTGTTTTAATGTATGTGAACAGAATTGCGTATGAATTATAGTTTACTTGTTTGTATCTGATGTTAGTCTAATATCTGTGTACTGTTATTTTTGCCATTAGCTTGACTTATATGAACTGGGGAATTCATGCCCTATGTGGTACAGCTGTCTTCTCAGACAGGGTAAAGCAAACTATCCAACAGATTTTAGCAAATTGCAACTTCGAAGCTGATAATGAAAATACACATATGCTCATGTGTAACAGGAGAATTTTGAAGACTTGCCTTTTATTTTACTTGGAAAAAAAAAGTAAAAATACATATAATATATATAAAATACAGTTCTTATCATGATTTAAGGTCACTGCAGTAAATTCTCCTGGGCAGTCTATTTATTCATGGAGTGGAAATATATTGAATAATTGAGAAATCAGTTTAAAATATATAACCAACAGTCAGATGAGCCAATTTGCGATTCATCAGCCCAAGTTGCCAAACTGAATCAACGCTCGACCTCAGACTTGTATTAACACAGTTCCACAGTGAAGTGATACGGGAAGGATCAGAAAGAAATGCAACTGTTCAAACAGAGAAGGTCAAATGTGCTGCTGGAATGACACAAAAAGGTCACTAGTAAAGGAGAGATCTGAAAGATCTCAACCAACTACAAATATTTAAGAAATGTAATTGGATTGAAAGTTAGCAACTAACATATAAGAATAGCCTTCTAGGGGACATTCAAAATATATGTTTGAATTAATGGCTTTAAATAAAAGTTTAATCAATGGATTTGTTTCAGGATTTAAGCTTAAAGATAGTCTTCTCACCATATCCAATGGGCAGGAGGATCCTCCATGTGCAGTCCAAGTTGCCAGGGTAGTTTCCAGGGAAGCCGGGACTCAGAATCACATTACTCATATCATTAAGTGCTGCACCACACTTGGCTGGTTTCCATAACAACAATAAAGAACAATCATGAGCTTTTTGTGATATTTTTAAACTGGGTGCAAAATATGCATGAGTTTGGATAAGAAACCGAGCACGTTTTGAAGGGTGGTCATACCAATACACAGTGGAGGTGGGTAGTTCCAGCGCCGCACAGTGCCTGGCATGCATGTGATATGGGAATGACCCTAAAAAAGTTCAAGAATCACAAACAATAGACACCAGAGAGTGTTTTTTTAACCATTTATCATGGCTGAATTCATTTTTAAACTCAAAAATGAGTAAATATTGGGGTGTCAAACCAGCTTGCTCTCTGCAGCAGTCCTAGGCCCTCTCCTTTATATGTTTCTTAATAATTATCCAAGATATAATGATGTACACTAAAGGTATTCATCATAATAATTTCAAGTACTTGATTAGTAAAATTTCAGCTCGTCAGTGACTTGATAATGCAGTTGGTATAGAAGTTTGTACAGACCATTAAATGGTTTTCTTGTCCAGAATAATATAACTCTCTGTTATCCAATTCCTTTATAATTGTGTTAAAATTATTTACCAAGGCAAAAATGTTAATTTTAGGCCAATATGTAAAAAATAAAGATAAAAATAAAAACCCTCTAGGCTGTTAACCCTTTCACTTCATGTAGCAGATATGCTATGCTGGTGAACAGAGGGTTAAAGAGTTTCACTTTGTTGGTGATCCTGTGTCATTTCCTTTCAAAGTTATCACACTAACAAGCCTTGACAAGCCAAATATAGAAAAAGAGACCTTGTGACTTTAACACAAGGGCCAGGTGTCCCATATACAATCCCACCCTATTCGCCCCAGAGGGGGACCCGTACACCAAATCTGGTGATTTCCTTTCAAAGTTATCGCATTAACAAGTCAGACAGACAAAATCCCATTTCTATAGCTTCTGCTCTGTTCACCTTCTGTGATGGCTGGAGCTAAATCTTTTTTAATGTTTCTGATATTAAGATTAGGAAAACTAGTGTGTGCATTGTGCCTTACCTGCAGCACGTATCCCGGTTCACAGCTGAACGACACTACCTCGTTTACCATATATCGATCTCCACTCTTAATTCCGTTGGCCGGCACAACCGGCTCTGGACATGAGGTCAAGCCGACAGCTAAATGCAAAATAAAATAAGATACATAGATATTGGAAAGCCAATAGGTGCATGGACTTTTATAAGTGTGAGAGATATCATTCCAGCTTTTGTATTTACTATTTCGTTTTTAATAGTTCAGAAAAATAAAAAATTAAAACTTATTACTAAGAAATAGTCAAAATGTATCAAGTTATATTTTAGATTAGAATAATATTTATCATTTAAATAATAATATATCCATATAATACTCGAAGAATACAAACAAATTTGGAGTATCCCAAAATAAAAACTATGTACTGTATTTATATGCATGCAAAATTACATCTGAACATCAAATTCTAACAGCAAAAAAATGAAAAATTAAAATGACACATTAAATAATTTTTGGAATATGATGAGAGAAAACTAAACCCCTTATTTGTAAGTGCGCTACACTGCTGAGCACTGCCTACATACATACATTGCCTCACAGCAAGAAGGGTCCAGGGTTCAAGCGCTATGGTCGATAAGGGTGTTTTTGGGTAGACTTTGCATGTTCTTCCACATTCCAAGACATGGACATGAGGCTAACCGGCTATTACAAATTGCCTGTAGGCTGGATGTGGAGTGGTGCTCCTAGAGGTATTCAGCCTATAATCCCTCTGGTGAAGAGAGATGCTTACAGTCCTAGTTAGAACTACAGCTCAAAAATGAACGAACGGACACACTACATGGCATCTACTTGTTCCATTAAAAAAAAAAAAATAATTCATGGCAGTCACATTAATAAGACATTTCTTATTATATGCAAACCAAATGACTGACAAGGTGTGTCTGTCGGTAGAATAAGTGACTGATTTGCCCCATGCTGTGAATCATAATGCACATTACTGTCACTAATTCAGAACTGACATTTTAGCTTGTGTTCATATTCTCAACTGAGCCATTACTTCACCAGAGCTGATTGTTATTATTGTACTTCTATGGACCATTACACTGGCGGCGGGCCTAATTAGGCTACATGTTGATGGAGTGTGCCATAACTCCGAGATGTATTTAGAGTTCACTGATTTACTGTGATTTTGTAGAAATGAACGAGCGGAGAAGCTCAGGGAACCGAAAGATTTTGGGCGCAATTTTTTTTTTCAGCAACCCGATAAGCAAGATGGCATGCATTAAGATAAGGAAAGTACTTAATGCTCTTTTTAAGGAAGCATCATTCTGTGTTACATTGCTAGCACCAGCCACTGAACAGCTCTCTAAATAGATACAGGCAGAGGAGCAGACAAATTGGACCGTGTCAGTGAGGGGACTGGGGATAGAAACAGACAAATGAGGAGATGTGGGGAAGTGAAATAGGTGAGGTAGTGTACATCATGGCTGGCCAGATGAAAAGCCATGGTCTAAAACACATGAACACATCTATTTTCACAAAGACAGAGGAACCCTAATGCTATCTGATTCTGACTATTGGTCCAAACGGCATATTAGAATACAAAAAGGGTGGAAATTTCTGCTTCTTTTCAATTCCAGCATCAGAAATTTACACCCCAGGGGGAAATTACTTCCATAACAAGGCTTACGATCGAAATTTCACCCGGATTTAAAGTCAACCATTACTTGCTTGTTGAGCATTTTTTTTCTATATCGAATAATAAATTGCTTGATACATTAGAGAAGTTCATGGAACATTATCTTTATCATGACATCTTGATTCTCTGAATATATTCCTCATTTATTCATCATTAATTACGGCTTATTTCTGGTCAGTGTCCATGACTGTCTCTTTGAAATAAACCATGGAAGGGTTGCCAGTCCACTGCAGGCTATAGGTGCACCGCCGGTCACAAGATAAGACTCCCTATTGACACTGCTTTTATTTGCATCAGCAGTCGACCCCTTAACTATATTCAGGTGACATATTTCTACATCTAAGCAATCATCCTTACCAGTTTTACAGATTCTTATTTTATAACTGGTTATAAAATAAATATGAACAAGAGCATAATTATACCTCTTATTTCTGCTGCCCGCAAATCTCCTAAACCAACATGGTCGTTTCACCAAGCTGTCTGGGCTTCTGAACACCCAGTATGCTTTAACAAGTGCAGCATTTAATCCATCCTCTCCTATTTTTATAAATACTGTACATGAAGGTAGCGAGAAAGACATAATTTGGATGTGTAATTTGTATCATATTAAATTAGTTACTTAATTTAGAGTGCGGAAACCAAGATGCAGTGTGGAAAAAGAATTTGTGAAAATACTCTTGTTTTATTATGCATTAAAAATAAAACCAGTTTACACCCCAATCATGCTGAATTCCTCCAATCTGACTGGTCAGATAGTGTTGTGTAAGCTCTGTTAGTAGTCTTTTTTAATAACTGAGAAACATAGTCCAACTGACAACCAATCACTGACAACCATAGACCAACTGACAACCAATCACTGACAACCATAGTCCAAGTGACAACCAATCACTGACAACCATAGTCCAACTGATGACCAATCACTGACAACCATAGTCCAACTGATGACCATAGTCCAACTGATGACCAATCACTGACAACCATAGTCCAACTGATGACCAATCACTGACAAACATAGTCCAACTGATGACCAAT
>JAOUQZ010000039.1:5010855-5021639 GCA_028564935.1 Neosilurus hyrtlii
ACTGATGACCAATCACTGACAACCATAGTCCAACTGATGACCAATCACTGACAAACATAGTCCAACTGATGACCAATTACTGACAACCATAGTCCAACTGATGACCAATCACTGACAACCATAGTCCAACTGATGACCAATCACTGACAACTATAGTCTAACTGACGACCAAACACGGACAAAAAAATTACAACTGATGGCATATTCCAACCGATGACCAATCAATGAAAACTATAGTTCAATCGATGATCAGTCGCTGATAACCATAGTCCAACCGACAACCAATCACTAAAAAGCCAAATGGATGAACAAACACTTACAACCACAGTCCAACCAAAGATTAATGGCTGACAAATAATCTAAGCTACTGCCAATTATTGACAACCATAGTCATCTACCACCTCCAACCACCCTTCCTGACCAAATCACTGATCACTGTTCTGTTTGATCACTCTCATCCTCATTATTTTTTGTCAATAACTTGGCCCTAGAAATAGTCTTAATGCCTGTTTGACAAACAGATTAAGTATGTATCATCCTGTACAAACAAATGTATGATCATTTATGCACAAAATATCTAACTTGGTTTAAAAAAAAACAAACTAACTAAAAAAAATTAATAAAGTGGCAGATTTTGGTAAAAATCTCTGATAAATTAGGAAAAGAACAGCAGCCCTTGGTAGCGGTCCTTTTCACCCTGTCTAGAATTACATTTGGGTCAGTAATATATCATATTAATAAGCTGCATTAATAATTATGTCAATTAAAGGTCCTTACAAGGAAAGTAAGACAAAAGGGTATGTATTCCTGTTTGAAACTGACTGAGCACAATAAATAAATCGGCACTGAACTGCATCAAGGGCAGACGGGGAACATGTTGCCAAGCATAACACATTCTTTGCTCACTTTTGTATTCCAGGTGAAAGCCAGCAGCGACGACACTGATATCAGTATGGAAGTGTAAGTAGAGCTGGTTCGATGTGCTGTTTAACAAGGCTGGCGCTGTTGTACCTGAAACACAAAATTAAAGTGAGGTTAACAGGGAAAACAAGCTGAAACACTTCAACAGCAGCATGAATGACAAAACCATTTTCTCCTGTTCAGCCCAAGGATGAGTGAATTAGCTAAATGCTGAAGGGCAGACAAGGATCAAGAGAGCAGGCGTAGGTGGGGAGGGTCATTGTTCTTATCATCTTACCGCAACTCTGTTTGGAGGTCATTCAAACAACAACAAAACATAAATAAATAAAAGAGACAGAGGGGGGAAAAAAGAAATGAAAACTACTCCGACAGGCTCTAGGAACGAGGTTTGTCACTCGCCTTCCAGTGCTATGAATACAACTTTCATCTTGTGGTTCAAGGGGACTTTTTATTTGCTTTGACTGGCCACATTTTTAATAGCAGGATACAGCCACTCTGTATAACAAATGAACAAATGGACTTATGATCTAAATTAATGAACTGTTACCTCCCAGAGTGTCAGAATTGGTTTAAACCCATGTGAATCATATTGCACATGAGCACCTGGAGTTAGAATTATGAGGCTGGATGGAGGGTTTGGATACTTGTGAAGTGCATGCATGCATGGCTCTCCTTCAATAATACATTATATTAATATAATATAATACTTAATTAATATAAAAATTAATATAATACTGTTAGCTCTTTGCTATTCTGTCAGTTTTGCTTTAATTAAACCAATGTTTGTGTCCCAAGTGTTTGGTTATATTTTAGGGGATTTGAATATTGTACTGAAATTGTGCGTCAGTAGGCAGACACCAAAGGTAACAACAGTATTCAGTTACATGCAGTGAACTTGAAATGAATAAAAACATTGGCATTATTTTAATTAGACAAATCAAACGTGCTAAAATAGCCTACATCGTGCACCATTATGATTTTATGACCTCGAAGTAGTCCTTTATGCGTTTTTAATTTGTCTGCATGAGTAACTACTGGAGCATGCTGTTAAAAAAAATTAAATGCACAGTAATAGTATATGCTGGATCAAGTACTAGTTTACTGACTGTTAAATAATGTGAATGGAAGCCATATTGTTCAATTCATTTTGCAGGAATTAATATACTGGCGATATATGAGACGCCAATTCAGTATTACACTGAGTACATCTGACAGCAAAAAGGTAAAATGAACGATAATTTCCTTGTTTAGTCTGCATTTTCTATCCCTTATTGTTTTGGTGCTTCAAGGCAAGTGCTTATGTTTAAACCTGATGCTTGAGACACTGTTGGAAAATCCTATCTTTGGTGTTTCTGCACAAGACGAAATCTCTGTAGCCTCTAAGGCATGAACTGCATGCAGGTAATTTACATAATCTTAATGGAAAGCCCAGAAAACAAACTTGTTAGCCATCTTTGAATATGGCCTTAAATACTGATGTACGTTTTAGACTTTCGTAGCCAAATCTGAACACAGCTCCTTAAAGTTGGCATGGAGTTAAAAACAAACAAAACTAAACCATTTTATCTTTTTCACACTTACTGCAATATCTTTAATCACAGCATCACTTGAGAATGGCTTTGTGATCACAGAGTCTAATAATGGCTAAACAATGCATTTTCAGTTGCATATATTGCCCAGTTTACAGCCTGTAATGACCTGAGTCATGCTTTTCCCTCCAGTAGTAGGTATGTATTGGTCCTAGTGCATTACATTAAAAGACCGATGACTGAAGTGGGAAGGGAGGGGTGGGGGGGACGCTCCTTTGCGCATGAATGACCTGACTAATAATTTCTAGATGAGGTTTGACAGGGCCGATAGAGCTCCGTCCAGTGTCTATCTATTCAGCACATCTTCATTTCCATGAGCGAGACAGCAATCTACTGCATTCTTATACCTGTCAGATGAGTGTGTGATGGGCCTAAATAGATTTTGCCGGATTGAATATGGTGCATTTAGGGAACTGCATTACTTTGGCTGCCAGCAGCAATTGTAATGACAGAGAAATTTCTCATAGGAAATATCGCTGTTAGTGATGCATAGATTTAGTGTGTGTGTGTGCATTTCATCCATGTGATGGGTGAGGAGCATTCTTCCTATCTGTAAAACTTCACTAATGCCTACCAACTAACATGCACTAATCCTGAGCACAGATATTCCTTAACACAAACTATTTAGGTAACCTGGGACAATTTACAATTTGCAGTGCAAAGCATTACTACAAACATGATCCAAAACATTTCATAAATCAAACCATTCTTGTGGTTAAAAGAAAAAGGTACGGCGTAATTTATATTTGGCATCGGCATCAGTTCAGAACACTGTAATATAAATGTTACGCTTCATAACACAGATGATTTGAATATTGGGTCTCATTTATCCGACTGGATACAAATCAGTTTATTGAAGGAAATCGGTCGCATTAACCTTGCCCGAGCACAGAACACATCAAACCATGCCTAAGTCAACCACAACGCACACACACACCAAAGTACCTACATGAACTTCCCCCCGGTCCTGCAGAAATGATGTACTGCACATGAATGGTGCCCCATGTAACACTACCACACACCCACTTAAAGGCAGACCCCCTTCCATATATGCTAAAGTGCGCTGTAGCATGTTTTTCATTTTTCCTTACAGGAACACAATAATTTAGTTAATTACGAATATTATTAATGTGGGTGTGTTCAGGCCCCCAAGTCTTGGACACTCGAACACTCAAGGTGTCCTTTTCATTCATTAGATCGTTTTTTTTTTTACATTTCGAGACTGATTCTGCGAAAATAGTCCAGCAATATAAATAGCATCTTTTTATAATTAAAGATCTTATGCCACATTATGTGCGTCAATGCGATTTACAAATTCAGAGTCCTTAAAACAGAAAAAGTGGATTCAGACACACCCTAAATAAATTTACACCACACACTTTAATGTGTGTGCTTCTATCATTAAAATAGAGCCCAATGAGATATAACCAGCTATTCAGACACGACTTAGATGGCTGTTAATATACTTCATTATTTCTCTAATGTACTAATGATGCACTGATGACTAGCACAGCTACAGTACTGTGGGAATAGCCCTATATACCGCATTTTATTTAGTATAAACTTTACAATCGATTGCTAAGTTTTGAATTGTATATTATTAAGTAAGCACAAAAACAAATTCGATTTCCAAACATTTTTTTTCATGAAAAAATTAAGAGACCACTTTTCAGATAAAAACATAAGGAAGGCTACAGAGTTTAACATGCAATCAACCGAATATTGACTGTTTCATTTATTGGTTTTTATTGTCCTTTAGGGAATGTTTTTATGTATTATCATTCAATATAATTATTCGTAATGTAAATATTTAGGCACTGCCTAAAAGCGGAGCTCTGAAAATGTTTGCATTTATTTTCAGTAAAGAAGAAAAAACACTGACTAAACAAGATAATTATCTGCAAACTCAGTGCCAAAGGGATATTTACTTATATGTTTTATATATTTAATTATATTGTATTTTTTTCTAAGATGTTGCACATGTTTTGTAGAACAGGCTCCTGTCACGTGGCTCAAAACAAGCATTTTTTGCAACCCATTGATAAACTGTTTGCCACAGTCTTTAGAGTACCTGGTCCTGAGCCTCACGAGGTACTTGAGACTGTATACTCAAAGCTATTTTTTAAAAAGCACGTTATAGGTGTTCCCTGATCATTTGCCAAATGACTAATGAGAAATGACTGGACGGAAATATAATGTAATTGCTGCAGGCTGTCAGTTTATAAGTTGTGCTACATCCCACACCTAATTCCATTAAAGAGCATGCACATTTATAAAGCACATATCTTATTGCCATTATTTAGCTTGAGGATTTTGAGCAAATTATCAGAGGTGGCTGGAAAATTGTTTAATACTAAATCAGCAGTGGCGAAGAGCTTCCACTTTTGGCAGTTAAATGTACACTACATCTGTATAAAGGTCCATGATGAAGAACACCCGGTATGTAATATGGATTGTAGTAATATGCATTCTGTGGGAATGCTAGCTCATTTTTCAGTAAAATTGGCAGGATTCCTTCAAAATGCCTTCATGGAGAAGAATTACAGCCATACAATATAGATTTTGTGAAATCCGCCTTTAATATAGAGTCTACTTTAATGGGGGGGTGGAAATGCCGCTTGTTATACATTAATATAATTACGTACACGTCCCACAACCTTTAAGTACATATAAATTGTTAAAGTCACCTAAAAGAAAAAATATGCATTGCTTAAAAGTAAGGGGGAAACCTTTCATGACTATAACTGAATTGGTATATAATGAGCAACAATTAGTCCTGCATGATTAAAAAGAGAATGAGAGAAAGGAACACAAAATATACCCGACAGTTTAATTAACAAGATCATCAATTTGAAATTTGGGACTGCAGGGACAATAAAAACAAAGGATTTTGACAGGAACGCTAGAACAGACAAATTCTAAACATAAGGGTGAGTTGTTTGCATCTGGCCTCAAGACTTCATCCATAATGCCTCTTGATTCCTTGAAACCATGTGTTTGCCATACTTGTAATGGCTCTGGGACAGTATAATTTGCACCACTGAGTTCCAGATGCTGAGAAATTATAAATTTTCTGAGCTTATGCAATCACAGGGACGTGTCGGTTGAATTTGCTGGGCCCTTTCCAATGTGGTTGATGACCTTTCGCTCGTGTCCTGCTGTGCCAGTGGGTCGAGTCGAGTACAGACATGTTGGAAGTGGTGCTGCAGGACTAGCCACAATTCACTCCAGCTGGAGGACACTGGGAAAAAGATTATACCTCTCACCTCTTAGGGGGGGATCTGAGTCTCTCTTTACACTGCTGTTATTGGCAATATGCTTTGTTCGTTTTTTTTATATAGATAAGCTGTATATCTGGGTAATCTGCAACAACTGTTTGTATAATAAATGCACACATACATATGCACCAAGACATTGACCGCAGATACCCTTTAGGTTCTGAAAGTTGCAAGGTGGGGCCACCATGGATAGGACTTACTTGTTCAATACATCCCACGGATTCACTGTATTTGGATATATGGAATATACACTTAGGACATTTGGCAGATGCCCTTAACTAGAGTGACTTACAATTTATTTCTTTATTTTTTAAATCTCATTTATTAAACCAATTGGTTGGAGGTTAAGGGTCTAGCTCAGAGGCCAGTATTGGCACTCTGGATCATGACCATCTGATCTACTATTACCATCGCCCACATGGCCAACAGCCTGTGGTCCAGGCAAGACCTTAAACCCTTGGTCTATTCCTGAACAATTTGCAGTGTGGCAGGCCACCACCTTTAGGGAATACCACTGCCATGACAGGTGTTCTTGTTCTGCAAAAACATTTAGGTAGGTGGTACATGCTAAAGTAATAGCCACATGAACGCCAGGTCCCAGTATTTCCAAGCCGAACAATGTCCATACAATTTCTTTGCCTTCGCAGGCTTGTCTTCTTCTCATAGTGCATCTTTGGTGCCATCTCTTCACCACGTGAGTAACTCAAATGCACCCAGCTGTCCACATGATGTAAAGCATGACTTATCAGACAAAGGCCATCTTCCATTGCTCTATGGTCCAGTTCTGATGCTACTGTGCCCATTGTAGACATTTTTTAACAAAAAACAGGGTCAGCAGGTTTTACTGGCCCTGAATATACATGTGTAGCAGCTCAAAAAGATGTCACACATCACAGGAAGGAGGAAGTAGGTGCTTGCTCTTGCCACTTCCTGGTTAATGGTGGTCACGTAATAGGGAGGCATATATGACAGGTGGGAATTGGCTTCAATTAAAATTAAGGTAAAAAAATGGAGAAGCTTCTCACTGCATCACTTAAAGTAGAAATAATTGCTTGCAGCTGAATCATACTCATTACTGCATTAATCATTGAATCAAAAGCACATACTAGTCCAATTTTTTATTTTTTTTCATGAAAATATTAGGGTTGTTTTCCACATCACTATCACACAACCACCACCAACCAGGGAGAGGCGTAATCATACACATGCTCCCTCTGACAAGCGATGCTGCCTCCGGCCTTTTTACCAACAGCTGCGCATGCGCATTTGGAGGCGGCCTAACACACTCGAAGGGAAAGCCCTATCCGTCCTCTCATATGAATGAGCCCAAGGATGCCCATGATTGGCTAGTGATCTCTGTGAATTACAGGGAAGTGAGCGTATGCCATTCCTCCTTCCACTGAGAGCTCGGCCAAAAAGCTCTCATGGACTCCTGGTCAGGGATGGCTGTGGAATCAATCTGGATTCGAACTTGCAATCTCTGGGTTGATAACCACACAGATTGTCGATGCGCTACTCAGGAGCTTTTTTCTTTTATTTTTACTATGCTATTATATTCACATGATTGATTTTAATTACAATTATTTATTAAATAATCCTTAATAACTAACCCATTATAATGTATTCTTGTAACCTACTACATTTTATCTAGATTGTTGTTAATTGGTTGGGAATCACAGCTGGTAATGCTGAATGAATGTTTCTGTATATTTTATCCAGTGTACTATTAAATAGATTTTAAACATACGTTATGTCTATATTTAATGAAATTAGTAACAGATACTTATTCGCATCCTATACAACAATCAAAATAATCAGTCTTTCGATTACAAGGACACAGATGTTTAGTTGTGATAATCCTGTGGCTATAATTAATCGGGATGACAAAAAAGCACCACAAGTTGCCAGTCGGAACCCAAACGGTCCCCAGAGCTGATACTGTTGTTCGTCCAACTTCTAAATGAGGGCATTCATCTGTCATGTCAGAGATGGCACAGAGACAGCCTTGGCCTGATCTCAACCTCAATCCTGCCCTATTTTCCAGTGAATAAAATCAGTAGAAGAGATTGAGGTTTGAGTTTTAATGTGACATTAAAAGGAAAAAAAAGAGCCTGGAAGAACAACACACCATGGAGACACCATGTGAGAGCTGCTGTCAGCCTAATAAGCTAACTATTGCAATTAAAGACTAAAAAAGTGCTTAATGAGAAACCTACTCACCTGAAAAACTGCCGAGTTTTGGTGCAGTCATGTCACCGCCATCATAGATCTCTAAGGAATCCCAGTTATGCTCAGTGGCAAAGCTCATGACTTGGATCTGGGAGAAACCAGGGGTGAACGGGTTACTTTTCACATGCAGACAACTAAGAACTAATGAAATTTAGCGACATTTTAATTAAAAGAGCTCTTATTTCATAACACGCCTCATATAAAAAGATGCCATCGATGCCTCATAAAGGATTAGAAGCAAACAAATTTCAGTTCTGCATATTTTGTACTTAGCCCTTGTTGAATATTCATCAGAACGAGCTTGCGCATCATTTTCTCATCCTGCTAAATCTCGGTGCAATTGCATAATATTCACATGCTATCTCCCTGTGCTGCCATCGGCACAAGACTTTTCCCCCCACTACTCTAAAATTAGCTTGTATAATTCAGCCTGCTTGCACTGGGGTGAAATGCGTTTCCGGACAAAATGTGTTCCAGTCTGCTGTGTCATCTGCTCTGGCTTATTGCTTTTGATGAGCTCCTGAGCTTTTTTCTTATTTGTTATTTTTTTAACCCCTTTTCCTTTTCCCGCCACTTGCCTGAATCCCGGCTCCTTCAGTGACGCTGATTCTCCACACACAGTTCAAGCTGTTCCCATAGGGCTCGGGGAAGCCGGGGGAGAGGATAGTGCCTCGTCTTTCTGTCATATTCCCACTGCACGGAACTGTGGGAGGAAAAGAGCTCAGCGTAGTGAGACACGATTCCCACCTCTTTTTCTTTCCCCCCCCACACAGGATGCTCAAACTGTTCTTACTAGGGCCCTGCTTAAAATATCATCCACCCATGCAAAAAATGTCTTTCAATGGAAAAGTCTATTTTACTGAAGAATGTCAGTGAATCACCCCCCCCCATTTTTTTCAGACAGACATGAAGGTAGCATTTGTCACAGAATTCATTAATTTAGGCAAACGATGCATATTTTATGAGATACTAGAATGTGCCTTGTGCACTCTCACACCAGCTCAAGTGCTAAAAGAAAAGAAATTTCCCAAATCATGTTATCAGATAAATCTGACAGAAAGAACTGAATGAAATTCTAAAACATAGACCTGGAGCTATGTGTAAATGACCCAGAACTTTATGGTATACTTTAGGAAAGGCTCTAAGCTAAGAAATATAACTCAGAGGGGCTGCTGTGATAAATCCGAGTAAATACTGCTTTTTTGCCCTTTAGCCAAAAATGTAATCCAAAGAGTTGTTGTCCAGGTTGCTTGGCTAAAACATCTGCAAATCCTGTGCATGTCTGAGGGTTTGTTCTCTAAAAGGTTATGATCCTTCATTCACAATTTCTTTGATAGTTTGTTACATTTTAAGAAACAGTCCACTTGTTCTTAACTTAGCATATCCCAGATGCCTTCGAATTCTGGCACAAAAATGAAGTAGTAAAAGCACAGGGTCAGTTCTCCCAGAACACATTAGGGGTTTAGAGGTTAAGTCCCTCACTAAAGGGCAGATAACTCTGAGAATTAGGCCATGGATCAGGTTGCGAATGTCAATCCCACACAGAGATTACAAGTTCAAACCAGCATCTGCATCCCCATCATGCCCATCTCCTTTCAATTTTTCAAATAAACTATAAACAAAGCAAAATAAATAAATAAAAAAACAGGACAAAGCTTACCTATGCAACTGGGGATGGTGTCGTTCCATTGTGCCAATGCATTGGGTACAGAGTGGCACTTAATGGCTTTGGATCCCTGTAGCAGGTATCCCGGGCTGCACTCGAATCGAACAATGGAGCCGGCGGAGAATTCCGAACCAATACGCCTGCCGTATCTGGGCTCGGGGATGGAACTGCATTGGGTGTCACTGGTGCGTGGAACCGCTAGACAGGTGCAAATGGATTTCTAATCAAAACAGTGCAGATGTGCCTAGAGGCACCCCGTCCACGCAGGCAAGCCTCCTTTATTTGCAGTGCTTTTCAGAGCTGTGTTATTGTAATGAGAAATACCAAAAAATGCATAATGAATCATTGTAAATGGTTAGAATAAATATCCCTTTAAACCTTGGAGAAGATTAAATTCAAGCATGTTAGCTCAATTCTAGTTCATTAATGTTACCTAAATTATAACATGACAGTGATGCACAAGGAAGATGCACCTCCGTGTGCCAAATGAAGTGCCTTGACTGTCAAAGTATTCCTCACATGCTGCTGTCCGTTCAATACTGCGTTCCATAAAACAGTTCCACAAAAAATTGACAAACACAGTACGATCTGCAATGCATACAGTGAAATTGTCCCATTAAACATCCCTTAATATATCAGTACCTTTTAATGAATTAACTGACAAAGCCAGCATAAAAAAAAAAAAAATACATGGATCATATGTCGTCTTTATCTTTTTATAACCGGAGGCAAAAATGGCTTGACATGTTCTTCCTCAGCCATTTATTTATACATTAACCTGGACCATTTATACATGGACCCTGCCCTAACTACCCTCAAAAAACAAATAAATAAATAAAAATCACCAGTAATTTCCTAATTTTCATATTATATATATATATATATTGTATGTGGGGAAAAAAAATAACAGTACCACAATTTCATCCCCTGAATGATGAAATTGTAGTAATGTTATTTTTTCCCATATACAATATATTTAGCTCTACTTTGACGTATCAAGCACTGTTTTACGGAAAATCAACTAAAGATCTTATATATATATATATATATATATATATATATATATATATATATATATATATATATATACACACACACACA
>JAOUQZ010000039.1:5021959-5044622 GCA_028564935.1 Neosilurus hyrtlii
TATATATATATATATATATATATATATATATATATATATATATATATATATATATATACACACACACACACATTTTTTGAACACCTACTGTAGGGGCAATTTGGAACAGCTTACCTAATCTGTCTTTGCACTTTGGGAGGAAACCAGAGTATTCCGTGGAAATCCATACAAGCACAGGAAGAACATGCAAACTCCACACAGAAATGGCCGAGCTCAGGACCTTCTTGCTGTGAGGTGGACATTCTCACAACTAAGCCACCATGCTGCACATCCACCTCACAGAAAGCTGGTCGCACAGACAAATATTTACACAATCTAGGGGTGTAAAATTGGTATCCATACTACTCCTACTACTACCACCACCACCTCCACCACCACTACCGATGACGACGATGACGACAATTAATTACAGCCCTAAAACTAATAAATATATGAATTCATTTGTTTATTTTCAATCTATGTTACGTAAAAGTTAAATAAGTTGCTCAGTTTAAACAGAACACAACTGAAATTGATGTGATACCAGGGAGTGATGATGCATTCAAAATCAGAAGCACACACACAGATTGTGTTTCCTGAAGACCAACCTGTTCATGAGATAATATGATGTGCATACCTTGGTAAACAAAATGGAATCCCCTGGCGGAAGAGCCACTCTTGGCAGTGAACCTCAGTATGATCTGGTTTGAAGTAGCCAAAGGCAAGGTTTCACCTGCAATACAGAGTTATGCCAAATAATCACATTTAACTCCCTGAGAGTGGCATGTGGCAGTAAATGTCCTGTAATAAACCACACTGAGTCACTATATAAGATGGAGCTACTATATAAGACGGATGGCTTAATAACCAAACTGTCCCTTCTGGACATGCTGAAAGGTGGTGAAAAGAGAGAGCTGTGAAGAAGGAGAGCTTGTACGTCTAGATTAATAGCTAAAGGAAACAATGGTCTCTCTCCCGGGCAAAAAAAAAAAAAAACATGGACATCGAACCAACATGGTTTCCTCATTATAACTCCAGTCTGGCATTTCTGTTCCATTAGATATTTTCATTTTACACAGTGCTTATTCTACCCTTAATATATGACAGTATAAAAGTTACTGAGCAAACTACAATTGATAGTGTTTAGTTTTTAGTATTTTGTATTTGATAGCTTTAAAACTTGGCTTAAAAAGTTACCACGTATAAACAATTATTCATAAAGCCATGTAATTCTGTCACATCTCTCCAGCTACAATAATCTATCACAGTTACAGCATTCTCTTTGTAATGCTCGCTCTAAGCTTATAGTATTATACCTCCACACTTGGTGTAGCACCGTACTTACACTACTCAAATATAATGACACATGAGGCCAGTAACAACCATGTAGGTGACATCCATTATTCTTAAAGAATATTATTATATTAAAATCTATTACTCTAAGGAAACAGGGATTTTTAAAAAATCTTGTTTTGTAGTACTTTTTTCACATGGTTCCATGCAGTACATACTAAATATTTATGCACCTCAGGCTCTGTGGAAGTTACTGACTTGATATCCACCTCACATTTAGTGAATAATTGTTAATTATTAAGACATATTTCAGGTTTAAAATATATTATATAACGCATTCCAGAACATTACATGATAATTTTAGTAACGTCTTAGAAGAACCTTAGTGTTAGCATAGCCTACATCAGGCAGTAGCAACATTAAATTTTAAACTGGTTGAAATTTGATGTTTTATTAAATGTTTTTGGCAGAACTGTTGAAAATTCCTAAAGAATATTCTTATTAAATACAACCAAACTGACCTAATCAAAGAGAAATCTTTATTTTCTAATTGATCACCAGAAATTTTACGCAACAAGATTTTTTAAAAGAGAGACGTACAAATGATCATTAATAAAAGAGACAATGGATTACCTGCAAATGTTAGTGACCAAAATAAAGAAACAAGTGAATCTTGTGGCCAAAAAAACCCCCACAACAATTTAATAACGTCATAAGATTTCACAGAAATCATGCCGAAATATTTATATTATTAGAGTCTTATTATTGTCACCTTCATTACATACAAGTTTAAAGGTCTTGAAAGTATGTTAGAGTTGAACCAAACTCCCACTAGATTCCAGATGTGCCCGAAAATATTCCAAGAACCAATGTTTTCTCTTAAGCCATTAAAAAACATATAAAATACATTTCTGTGATGCTAATGATGAGCAACATGCTCAGTGGAACCTGCAGGGTTAACGACTGTAGCATGAAAAGACGGGACTGGCAGGATTTCTGGCCCGCTGGGCTCAAAGGCTGAGACAGAATTTACAGCACATCTTTGAGGGATTATATTGTTGCACGGTGAACCATAAAAAAGAAGAAAGCATCAAAGTGCCATAGAGATAGTTTATGTCCAATGGCCTTCATCAATCCTCGGAAGAATCTAGAATTAAGGGCAATTTCTTTCGAGGCATTCTACTACCTACAGACATTAACGGCAAACTCTGTAATAAAGCTGCATGGCACCATGCCTAAAATACACACTCAATGAAATGCAAAATAAATAGTGCAAAAATAAAATAAGGAAAACCCAATTAATTAAATCAAGAAAAAAATACATTACTGTCAAAATTTTAATGTAAATAACAAACTAATAAATTGTTCATAGAGATGGCATCGAATGATCAATTGCTGACAACTGTGCAGTTCAGAAAAAAAGCATGCCAAGCTGCAAAGAAATTAAAATGATTAGAAAAGACATGGTTAAGCAGTGCCCCCGCAGTGCCCATCTTTTCCTTCCCGAATAAAGTCATTAAGCCTCATTCATGACTCCCTTTCCTGCTAAATTGCACACACTTAATTGTATTCCCTGCTTAGTGCAAAGGCTGTATATGCCAGCTCATTTTTTTCACCCCCTCCTCCCAATCACCATCCCCATCCCTCGAAGGATTTGTGCATTTCAAAGCAAACCCAAATCAACAACAAATGCTGAAGACAAGGTAAAGCTATTACTTACCAGAATGAGAGCCAGCTAGGGAGCTCAGCAGCCTGGCATTGTGATTTGGCCCATCAAACAGTTCGACTGAGTCATTCATCGCTGTCTGGAAATAGGCAAACTGCCCGAAGACCACTGAGGAGAAGAAATAAAATGGGCAGAGCGCATCATTGTTATATGCACTACAGGAGAGAGCTACACCTAAATAAAGTGCGCAGACATATTATTAATTTCACCACATACACACATCCCTCAGGCAGGTGACTATGTGTGAATAAATGTTCATCCTGCACACTGAGCTCATCCATCTATGTCACAGGCGTTAGACTGTACTCTCCTCTCTGCTAACGCTCCTGATCAAGTCAGATATTTGCATTATCTCATTGTGTTGTTTTTCTCATGTGTACAGTCCGTTAGTCTAGGACAATATCTTTTACTTGCCGTTTGTGTGTTCGTTATCAGGATTATGCAAAAAGTTAAGTGTGGAAATTCATGAAATTTATATCAGAAATTAGGTTTTGGACAAGGAAGGCTCTACTTCATGTTGGAGATGATCCAGGTCAAATTCTGGTTCCAGGAATTTTTTTTATATGATTCTTTACTATTTTGAGATTTTGAGGATTTTTGGAAGTCTGGTATTACAGTAGGCCCAGCAGGGATATTTATTTATTTATTTGACATGGCAGAGGGTTGCGCTCCCTGAGTGTTTTTGTTTAATCATATTTCAGAAACTTGTATAAATGTGTGTGCATGAGGTTCTGTATTCCTGGCAATGGGTGATGGACTCCGAAGCCCCTAAAATACTTGATACATATTATTCAAACATTGTATCATTAAATTAAAAAATATTTTGATTGTTTAAAAAAATTCTCATGGTTAGTTCCACTCATTTCAACCAAGAACAAAAATCTGAGGCTACACTACACATCGCTTCACCAAGACTGGGCAGTTGGAGCTTTGAAAAACCGAAAAAACAACAAAAAAACATAACTGGCTTCTTTTCCAATCTTCAGCTGTCCAGTTTTTCAGTGAGTTTTCATGCTGTACCCAGTGTGGCGTCAGATTTCTTTTTATCAGCTGATAGTCTTGAAAGCCGATGCACTCTGCTGCAGCTGTAACCTATTTTGTGCACTCTGGGATGTGTTTTGTGCTCATCACAATATAAAGAAAACTAAAGCAAAGTAAAATAAGATTCTTATAGTTTAGCATTGCATGTTTCATCAATCACAGCGGCAGGTCGGGTGAGCTCTGTGTGCAGAGCATAGACACGGTGTAACGGCGTCTTTTTAAACTCATTCAATTTTCTACTATATAGTATGCAGTATATACAGTTTGACGCTTCTACTTCAAGTGACTGACAAACTGTTGCTGTCTGTCATTTTCATTACAGGATTCAGGATAATGTTTTTTTAAGCCCAAAATAGCAGTCCAATCAGATTGCACCATTCATGTTTAACATGTACTTATTGTTTATATAGTAAAATATTTAACATTTACAAGGAAATTTAAACCAAGATTAATAAAAGTTTGCATGCATAGTTTGGCAGTTTCTATTAACGTGCTGTTTCACGAAACTTTGTGTAGAACTTGAAAAAATAGCAATTACCAGGCACACAGAGGGACCACCATCAAAGTAGCCAAGAGTCATGTGATCACCCCATGTTTTTATTAGTAATACACTTACATTTATGGCAATTGGCAGACACCCTTATCCAGAGCAACTTCCTTTTTTAATACAACTGAGCGTTTGAGGACTAAGGACCTTGCTCAAGAACGCAACAGTGGCAGCTTGGTGGTATTGGGACTTGAAGCCCTGACCTTTTGATCAGTATCCCAGAGCCTTAATCTGCTCAACACAGAACTCATTTGCATAGGAATACATGCCGCTGTATTTTTTTATATGTATGAGCGCATGCTTTTTTTCATGGATGTAAACAGAAGTGTGTATGATTTGTATTTGTGCCTAGTTTTAGTTGTTTTTTACAAAAGTTAATTTGTTTAAATCTGATCTGTTCATTTAATATCTGTATACTGTTATTATTGCCATTAACTTGCCTTGTATGACTGGAAAATTCACGTCCTATTCTCGGGATTTTCGCATTCTTGTCAGGGTGAAACAGCAGCCTTTTCAAATTGTCTAATGCAAACTATAAAAAGGATTTTAACAGATTGCAGGTTTGAAACTGTAAGTAAAAACCACCAGATGATGGAAATATATTCTTGGGTAGCAGGAGAGTTTGGAAGGCTTGCCTTTAATTTTACTTTAAGGAAGAACTTTGTAACAGTCAGAAAGTTAGATGTACTAAATACCTGGATGTTCCTATCACAGCTGCCCCCGCTGTGTTTTCCTTACTTGTAGTGTGGATGCCTATGTGTCACCATTTTGTATGCACTACCCATGTTCATTTCACTCTAGCATCATTACTGCACCTGTAATGTAAGTGTTCACTCTGCAGGGAGCTGTGCATTGCCCTTGGTCCCCAGCCAAGGCTTAGGTGATGCAAAGCTGTCAGGAGTGCCAGGGGTCATGCACTGCATGCTGGGAAGAGGGAGGCGGCCAATTACTGGTACAGGGTAAGTGTCAGGGCAGCCGATGTGAGACACGACCAGGCAGGGAGCCACCAAGCGACCCAACTCTATTATCTGCTCTTTAATTAGATGTTTGCCCTTGTCTTCTGTGTGAGCCTGAGGGAAAACTCACACTGATTCTATGTAAATATCAGAGCTGGAGGATTTCTTCAGTGCCTCCAGGTTCATCCCACGCAGCAACCAGAGCTTTACATTTCTCACTCTATCAACATGAGTGAAGATTTTTTTAGTGTTTGATTTGTTCTTTTTTTGTACTGGAATCACTTAAGTGTAGCTGATTTAGATGGCAAAACGTAAAGACACCAAGTCTATAAAGTTGACCTCCTAAACTTAATGAACCTGGAATGCTAATATTATCCTAATTGCATACACTGTGGTTTATCATCCAATTAAGGTTTCTTGAATGTCTGGAGGACTATCTAATATAAGATATTTAACATAAAAACAGTGTGATACAGCCTCTTAAATAATCCTGCACATGAAAATGATTATATTACAAACATATTAACACCTCAACAGGTATATGGCTTAATTTAGAACAGACACAACAGCCTAGGACGTTCCAGATGGTGCCACTTAACATGCCTTATAGGATAAATGTCGGTTTTGTATGCACTGCTTCACCACTCTCATTATACCTTTAATGTAAAGGTTCACTCAGCAGGGAGCTGTGCATTTATGGGAAGTACTTAGCAGTGGACATCCTTCTGACCCACAGATAAACAATTTCTGCTTTTATATCAATACAACTCTGTGACTAAACTTCTTCTGCTGCTACTAATAATAATAGTAATAAATTGTATCTTTAATTCCGCACTTCATATATGTGGTGGCCAAATGTGCTATACAACCAGGTAGAAAATAAAATTAATTATACATAAAAATAAGCTATCCATCCATTTACCCAATCACCTATCTATCCTTCCAACCATACACTTACTCATCCTTCCATCTACCAATTATTTCATCCATCCATCCATCCATCTACCCACTCACCAGTTTTTCCATTCTCCATCCATGCATTTGTACATCCATCCACCCACCAATTATTTTATCCATCCATCCGTCTACCCACTCACCAGTTCATTTATTTTTCCATTCTTCATACATTCATCCATCTACCCACCAAATAATTAATCAATCTATTCATCCCCATATTAATTAATCTAACCATCCACCCACCTAACCACCAATCCATCCATCCACACATCCATCCAAGAATATACTGATCTCCTGGGATTAGAAAAAGTCCAGGCAGCGTTTTTCCAATCTTTGACTGACCAGTTCTTTCGCTCACAGCAGTGGACCACGATTTCTGCTGTTGTAGCCTATCTGCCTCAGGGTTTGGTGTGCCGCCCTGAGATGCTTTTCTGCTTGTCATAGTTGTTTGGAGGTGTTATTTTAGTTAACAGAGCTATCCTGTCCCTTTTGCTCTTCTCTCTGTCATAAACAAGACATTTTGGCCAGGAGAACTATACCTCACTGGATTTCTTTTTCTTCTTTTCATACTTTTATTTCACCTCAAACCACTCTTTCTAAACTCTGTGAAAAATCCCAGGAGATCAGCTTTTTATAAACTTCTAAATCCAGTCTGTCTGGCAATAACAATGCCAGGGGCAAAATTACCCTGATCAAATTTCTTTTGCACATTCTAATTTTTGAAGTGAATATTAACAGAATCACTATCTACATGATTTTACGTATGGTGTGTCATATGATTGGCTGATTAGCTACTTGCATCAATGAGCAGGGTTACATATTAAAGGAATACTCTTAAAAAATACTTGAAAGAAAAACTTATTTTAACCAAGGTCTTATTTTCTGTTATTTTCTATTTTATTTCTTTGTTTAAATATTGACTAGAGCCAAAAACAACAAAAACAATTCCAGTATTGATTTATAATGCTATAACTTGCAGGCCCTAAAAGTGCAATACACTGAACCCTTATGGGGCAAACAACTGCTTAAAGGTAAACTGCTTGTTTTCACCACTGGCAGGCTTAGATTATGGAGATAATTCCTACAGATATGCACCTCTGCCTGTTTATCTTAAAAAATGGTTTCACTCTTAAAACAATGTTTCAGTCATTGTTTTATCTTTCTCTGGTCTTTGACATGATGCGCCATTCAATGCATGTAGACAAATATTATATAGGGACAGTTTTATGATGTTGAATGGGTAAATGGTGAATGCAAAATTCATAACAAGATCAATTTTTAAAGTCATACCAAAAGCTTCTTTGTTACTTTGGAAACTGCTTTCTTCGTGAATTCTGAGTGACTACTTGCCCCATATGGTTACAGTATATTGCTGTTCTGCAGTTGCCAGTTAAAGCATTTTAAATCAATAATGGAATGATTTGGGGTTTTTATTTTCTACCTGGTAAAAAAATAGAACCCAAAGAAAGAAGGTCGAAAAATCTTGAAGCTGTTCTTTAATGTGGCTGGTGAGCGTAGGCAGTAATTGGCAATACCTACATTAGATACCAGTATCAGATTAAAACATCCAAAATATTTATTTTTGTAATTTTTTTAATTGTTTTAACACCCGAAGGAAAAACGTATATGTATTTATCAGAGTGATGAAGTGATGCCATGTCGCTGTGAAATGAAATGGCTCAGATGGTAAGACCAAAACAAGATAAGCTAGCTCAAAATCCTTTATTTACTCACCAAACTCTCCGGAGACAGAGATGAAGTAGGAGCATGTCTGGCCTGTGGTGTAATTGTGTGGATAGTTTGGAGAGAGCACAACTCCCTCTGATCCCGTGTACTGTCCGCCGCATGGAGCTGAGAAGAGAATCAGATACCTGTGTTAAGCACTCAGCAAATCACTGTGCAATTCACGCAATTAAGAATCCCTGCATGTCTGCAGCCAAGATGTTTCTCATACAGAAAATGAATACTTGATTTTACAATGTGCAGATCATGAAAAGCTAATTGGCTCATGAGGGCAAGTCAGCAGTCTTGCACTACACAATATGTACATTCACTCACTTGCTCATTTGCTGGACTGCTTAAATCCTACTGCTAGGATCATGGTGAGGCTGGCGCCTAACTCAGCTGACATTGGGCAAAAGGTGGGATACACCCTGAACAGCTCGCCAGAACATCGTAGGGCAACACATACAAGAATTCCCACTCCCATCCACACCTGGGGCAATTCGAAACAGCCTAAAATGCATGTCCTTGGACTGGGGGAGGAAACCGGAGTACCCGGCGGAAACCCACGCAAGCATGCAGACTCCACATGGAGGATTCGAACCCAGGACCTTCTTGCTGTGAGGAGAATGTACGAACCACTACATTACTTGTTCACCCACCAAGATTTTATAAATATCAAAACCTTTTATTCCATAGTCACATTTTGAGATATTACACGAATCTCCATGATTTAAATTGCTTAACTAATAACAAAGGTGTTAATATTCCAGTACCACGTGATCCACTTCATGACCTCTTCATAGTGCAAATACTTCCAGCAGGGTTCGACTTTATAGCTCTGGTCTAACTGTTTTATATAAATGATGAGGCACAGCATGAAGCAATAACTCGATATCAGGCAGCTAATAACCAACAGAGCATACTGGTCTGAAATTTAGCAGACAAAGCGAGCCGATAATATTCACCTGAAAGCTGTATTTACCTTTGTTTCATTTTACTTCAACATCGATTTTACGCTCATTTTAATGCTTTGTGTCGGTGCTGAAACTGCCGACAGTTTAACCATTTTGATTGCTCTTTCCAAAGATTAGAAAAACAAGCATCACAAATGGGAGTTATTGCACTAACACTGATACAAGCATGAATAAAATGAAGATAGGAGTTAATTTAATGAGTGCAAGTAACCAAATAAGTGTGCAGTTCAGAAGAATAATATTTATTTGCTTCGATAAGAAGTGGACTATTGTCATTTAAGGAAAAAAGCATCCATTAGCATTTGCTTATTACCAGAAAAGTATCTCATTATTATGAAAACACAATATTGTTCCTGGAAGAATTTTTTTGATAAAAATTTTTATCAAAACAAGCTTGTTACTAAAAAAAAAAAACTTCTCACTGCAAGAAGAGAATTTTTTAATGGCAAGAAAACATCATATTACTAGAATGTATCTTGTTACTTAAAAAAATAGTCTTGTTTTTATGAGAAAAGCATTCTACAATTACACGTCTCACTGCAAATAGAAAAGACGGAATGATTGAACAACTTTGTTATTGTATATAATGCACAACAAAAAGAGGAGTGTCTTTCCTGTTCACTGCTATTAGAGAAAAAAAATACACTCATCCTGGTGGAAACTTGCATGTAAATACATATAAGATAAACAGCCTGCTGTAGAAGGCAGTAGTAAGGAAAAATAAATAACTATAGTATGAGGAAGGCGTATTAATTTTGTACTGGTATTGTAAGCTAGCTAGTGGCCAATATTACACAAAACTATCTTATTGGTGTTCAATGATCTTATGGCCCATGGAAAGAGACTGTCCTTGAGACGACATGTGCATGTTTTGATGAACCTGTAGTGACAGCCTGAGGGCAAAAGGTTAAACGAACAGTGTGCAGGATGGGTGGAGAATGTAAGGATTCCTTGGGCTCTGGAGAGGCAGCGGGAACTGGCTATGTCTTCCAAGGAGGGCAAAGGGCAGCCAATTGTTTTTTAGGCCAGGGTTTATTACCCTCTGTAGGGTTCTCCCGTTACTACAAGAAAATGTTGCACCTTTATGATAAAATGACATCGTTACTACAAGAAAACATTGTTATTACAAAAAAAATAGAATATATTACTTAAAAAAAGACCTTGTTATTAAAATAAAGGAATCTAATTATTACAAGATAAGGATCTGGTTACAAGAAAACCTTGATAATATGAAAAAGTAACTAGTTAATGCAAGAAAACTGTCTTATTGCTTAAACATCTCGTTATTACGAGAAAAATATTGACATACTACATAAAGTCGTTTGTACAAGAAAAATATTGCCAGACCACAAAGAAGTCGTTATTACGCGAAAAGTATTGCCATACTACAAAAAAGTCATTATTACAAGAAATTACATGTTTTAATTACAAGAAAATCGGCGTACTACAAAGTCGTTATTATGAGAAAAGTACCGCCATATCACAAAGTCGTTATTATGAGAAAACTATTGCAATACTACAAAGTTGTTGTTATTACCAAAAAAGTGTTGGCATACTGCAAAGTCATTATTACGAGACAAGTGTTGTAATATATGAATATAATATGAATATAAGGGCATATACAGTATAGAGTCAATCAGGGTCTGGTCTAGACATTTAAAGTTACTGGGACTGACTGGCAGTTGTCTACTACATAATAATTTCATCCTATTTACATTAATTCGATCATAGTCTGTAAACGCAGTATTTTTTTTTCCTGTCTAAGGCCAACTTCTCCACCTGTGATCATCCCTGTGCTTTTTACTACAATGATCTTTGATTGAGATTCGCAGCACATCCAGGCTAAGCTAAGCCTGTGGGCTTGGGCACCCACTGCGCTGCTCCTTCATCTGATCACAATGCCTGTGTGAGCACAAGGATGGAGGGAGAGAATAGAAAAAAACAAAAGAAGTGAGTGCCTGGGATGCAGCTGACATTCATGGTTGTCTGCATATCAAACTTTCTTTTGCACCTTAGATCAAGCTCCTTCAGTCTACGCTCCTCCGAAGCAAACCATAGGTGCACTTTTATTCACCCAAATACCTTCATATACACCAAAAGAAAACACACACAAACTCCCATTTATAGCATAATACATTCATTTTCTTTTTCGGCAAGGCCATTCTTTTTTATTCCCTGTTATGTGGACCCACCGATTTGTGATTTGAAAAAGAAACATTGGGCAAAACGTCTTTTTTCTTATTCCTGTCGGTCTTAAAATGCTGGAAAACTTTTTCGTGCCAAGCCGGTCCTTTCGTCGTCCTCTCACACCAGCTATTTTAACTACATCATATACATCTGGTACTGGAACTGATCATATCGACATGTGTAACAGAACTGGTCAATGTAGGGTACTTTGTTTTTTTGTTGTTTTTAAAGTAAAGTTGTTTTAAAGTAAAGACTTCAGATTTGATTCTACATGCAGACATCCTCCATCCTGAGCTGATGGCAGCAGCTACCTGGGGGTCCAGTCACTTTTAATTCCCCCCCACAGAGGCGAGGTAAAAGGAGAGTGTGGTGATGGCATCCTTGTTCGGGTTGTGTGGCCTTTGTTTTCCTGCGTGTGTTTTGTGCATGTTGTTTTCAGAGATGGGGCAGCTCCCACCGGCACCGGCTCCACCCACTTCTTCACACCGGCTCCGGATCCCCGGCAATCACTGTCAGCATTTAAACCCAGCGAGGAGGCGTCTCCGGCGCCAGAGTATTCTCGCTGCCACGCGGTATCTCGGCCAGGTCTCTTAAAGAACCATAAGTTTAAGTCAGTTTTCTTTGCGTTATCAAATACGAATACTTAAGGTTGTCTCCTTTTTCTCTTTCCAGTGCCTCCTCGAGCCCCACTGCTTCTTGCTCTTTGCGACAAGGGATACACTCTTTTCCCGGACTACTCGCTCAGCAATTCCGACCCTACCTCTGCAACAAGGGATACACTATCTTCCAGACCACTCGCGGAGTGCTTCCGCCCTACCTCTGCGACAAGGAATACACTCTCTTCCGGACCACTCGCGCAGTGCTTCCGCCCTACCTCTGCGACAAGGAATACACTCTCTTCCGGACCACTCGTGCAGTGCTTCCACCCTACCTCTGCGACAAGGAATTCACTCTCTTCCAGACCACTCGCGCAGTGCTTCCGCCCTACCTCTGCGGCAAGGAATACACTCTCTTCCAGACCACTCGCGGAGTGCTTCCGCCCTACCTCTATGACAAAGAATACACTCTCTTCCGGACCACTCGCTCAGCGCTTCCGCTCTACCTCTGCGATAAGGAATACACTCTCTTCCGGACCACTCGCGCAGTGCTTCCGCCCTACCTCTATGACAAAGAATACACTCTCTTCCGGACTACTCGCTCAGCGCTTCCGCTCTACCTCTGCGACAAGGAATACACTCTCTTCCAAACTACTCGCGCAATGCTTCCACCCTATCTCTGCGACAAGGAATACACTCTCCTCCGGACCACTCGCGCAGTGCTTCCACCCTACCTCTGCGACAAGGAATACACTCTTTTCCGGACTACTCGCTCAGTGCTTCCGCCCTACCTCTGCGACAAGGTATACACTCTTTTCCGGACCACTCGCGCAGTGCTTCCACCCTACCTCTGCGACAAGGGATACACTCTTTTCCGGACTACTCGCGCAGTGCTTCCGCCCTACCTCTGCGACAAGGGATACACTCTCTTCCGGACTACTCGCGCAGTGCTTCCACCCTATCTCTGCGACAAGGAATACACTCTCTTCCGGACCACTCGCGCAGTGCTTCCGCCCTACCTCTGCGACAAGGAATACACTCTCTTCCAGACCACTCGCGCAGTGCTTCCGCCCTACCCCTGCGGCAAGGAATACACTCTCTTCCAGACCACTCGCGGAGTGCTTCTGCCCTACCTCTATGACAAAGAATACACTCTCTTCCGGACCACTCGCTCAGCGCTTCCGCTCTACCTCTGCGATAAGGAATACACTCTCTTCCGGACCACTCGCGGAGTGCTTCCACCCTACCTCTGCGACAAGGAACACACTCTCTTCCGGACCACTCGCGCAGTGCTTCCACCCTACCTCTGCGACAAAGAATACACTCTCTTCCGGACCACTCGCGCAGTGCTTCCACCCTACCTCTGCGACAAGGAATACACTCTCTTCCGAACCACTCGCGCAGTGCTTCCACCCTACCTCTGCGACAAGGAATACACTCTCTTCCGGACCACTCGCGCAGTGCTTCCACCCTACCTCTGCGACAAGGAATTCACTCTCTTCCGGACCACTCGCGCAGTGCTTCCACCCTACCTCTGCGACAAGGAATACACTCTCCTTCGGACCACTCGCGCAGTGCTTCCACCCTACCTTTGCGACAAGGAAGACTCTCTTTTCCAAACCACTCGCTCAGTGCTTCCACCCAATCTTTGCGACAAGGGATACACTCTCTTCCGGACCACTTGCGCAGTGCTTCCACCCTACCTCTGCGACAAGGAAGACTCTCTCTTCCGGACCACTCGCGCAGTGCTCTCACCCCACCTCTGTAACAGGGAATACACTCTCTTCCGGACTACTCGCGCAGTGCTTCCACCCTACCTCTGCGACAAGGAATACACTCTCTTCCGGACCACTCGCTCAGCGCTTCTGCCCCATCTTTGCGACAAGGTATACACTTTCTTCCGGATTACTCGCTCCGTGCTTCCGCCCCATCTCTGCGACACGGGATACGCTCTCTTCCGGATTGCTCACCCCTCTGGGTCCCTGATTCCCCCTACTCTCCGTTTTCTGTTTAATAAATATTTTAACTTTCCTTGTGTCTTCGGGTATGCTTTTGGGTCCTGGTAGTTCATCGGGGTTCAAACCATAACAGAGAAGTCTATGAAAGTATTTTTATTGCAACCTTCTTTTTGAATGTTATGGAAAACGTTGTGGCCGTATGTGTCACTGGTCTGTTTAAAGCTGTAGTTTCTACAGTATGAAATATAAAAAGTACCACATGTACACCATTAGCTCAGGACAGACTACTGTATTCAGACTATTAAATATTTAAATCAGAGCACTGGATTAGGCTCCTCTAAGAATATAATAAATGGCAAAGTTAAAAATATTTTCATTTTTCCTTTCTTGTATTCTTGCTCTGTTGTGTTGTTAAAGGGTTTATATATTGGAAATCTGCCAAATAAGGAATAAACAAAATCCCAATTTAACTGATGGATCAGGTTTGGTGGTACAGGTCAGTTATTCTAACATGCACAAAAATAGAAAGAATCTTGTTTTTCTTGTCTAAGTTGATTTCTTTTTCAGTGCCTTAACAAAGCAAAAGGTTCCAGTAATTACCTTCAAATGCTTTCTTTATTAAGAACGTTAGATTTTGACATTTTGTCCCTCTGAGTCAATTGTCTTGATATTTTCCATTCATAATGAATAACGTGGCTTTTCCCACTGACACCCTGACAAGACTGAACGATGACATTAATAAAATAAATGAATTCGGTTTCCCTTTTAAATTTTAAGCAGACCTCAGAGATGAGCAGAGTTTTTCAAACCCGACAAAACTTCACACTGTTGTGGGGGGAAAGGAGAAAGGACTGTCTTTTTGTATCAGCTGCCTTTTTGAAGTATTCTTGCATTATAAAGCATCCAAACCAAAATATCAAGGGAGTGAGGTAAGAGCCAATATTTATATAGAAAACTGGGGGAGGGGGAAGGGGGGTAAAGCAACAGATATGCTCACATGTTTTAAAGTCCTGATTTCTTTTCTTTCGATTCATGAGTTAAACCTTTCATACAATGCCAGGATGGACAGTAGGCTTAAAATAAGGCATTAACCTGAGACCCTTCACATACATTTAACCATGTTCTTAAATGAGTAAGACTGTGCACTGAGAGAGAGAGAGAGAAAGAGAGAGAGAGAGAGAGAGAATGAGAAAACAGGAGATAGATGTTGAGAGAGGCACACAGCAGTTACATGGAAAGAGACAGGACCAGAGAATGTGAGACTCATGTTACACGAGAAAAAGAGACAAAGACAGGGGTAAGATGGGATGGGAAAGAAACATGTCAGAGAAAGACATGAGAATTATGTGGGGTTACAGAGAGAGGGAAACTTAGAGGAGAGAGAAGAAAGAGAAAAAAGATAGTGGAAGCGACACGGGAGCAATAGAAAAAGCGGAGTAACCTGATGAAAAAGAGAAATAGCCTGATAGTTAAACACTGGAGAGTGGGTTGGTGGTGTGCTCCTGATTAACACTGAAAAGAGATGGAAAGTGAGAGAAAGTGTGTGTGTGTGTGTGTATGTGTGTGTGTGAGAGAGAAAGAGAGAGAGTGGGTGAAAGAGAGGGAGAGAGAGAGAGAGAGAGAGAAAGAGAGAGAGAGAGATGAAAGGAAGAGAGAGCAAAAGAAAGAGCAAAAAAGACACATGGGACAGAAAGACGTTTGGAAGAAAGACTAAAAGAGCAGAAAAAACAGGACAAAGAGACAATGAAAGAAAAATACAAGAGAGAGAGAGAGAGAGAAAGAGAGAGAGAGAGAGAGAGAGAGAGAGAGAGAGGTTATGGAAGAATAGAGAGCACTGTACTTTTCAAATGCAGAATACAGACAAGTGTATATGAGTGTAATTCTGTGTAATTTATATTTGATGTGCTATCATTCCCCTGCCGTGAGTTTGTGCTGCCTCTGGAAGGCACTGTTCCACCACTCTACATCCCTCCACCCATCCAGTGCCACGACAGATTCCTCACACTCAGGCACTGAGACAGTCTTTTAGTTACTATGGAAACGAATAAAAGATCCGTTTGGGTGAGAGAAATGGGGGGGGGGGGGGGGGGGGGGGGGGGGGGGGGGGTGTGAGAGAATCCTTCATTATTTAAAGGAATCTCACTCCTTTAGTTTTGTCTAAAAGCCCAAGAAGTGATGAAGAGTGCATCAGCAGTCAGAGAGAAGAGAGAGAGAAAAATCACAGTACATAAAACGGCACACGGCCACTGACTCCTCATCTGCTAACCATTAAAAATAAAGTAGCAGCCTCGCGTGATTCGCGCTTCTCGCCTTAACCTGCCATTAATGATACCAAGATTCAGCCAGAGGATCCTATCAGTCTTGCTCAAAGGCCTTAAACTTGTCACGCTTATTAAACTGGCAGAGCTGACGTTCATCAGTCGCTAGAAGGTTTAACGGGAAAAAAATGTGAAAGAAGCCACAGACAAATAGGACTGTTAATTCGAGAAACATTAGGCATAACCCAAGAGTGGGGCTTAACATTCATATGGAGTCTTCCTCGTCTTCCTTATCTGCATATCCGCTACGAGACTGCCTGCCTCTTCTGAAGCTTTGGAAGGACTGCTTTACTCACGGTCTGATGTCTCTCTGTCATATTAAAACTCAGTTCTTTCAACCTGCCTTCTGACTCTCAGCAGTTCCTTTCCTCCATTATAAACACATTTTTGGTAATGTTTTATCTTTTGTTTTCTGGCTCTGAACCAGGCAAGTGTGAGGAACAAACCTTTAAACTGTAACATAGTGAGCACCAAAACTCCTCACTCCACTGCTATCAAAAACATAATTAAACTGATACCTGACACTACAAACCTTTTAGCAATGAGTAGTAGCACTGATCTGAATACCAGCCTAGACTTTTGCAGTTTGATGGGAAGGTTCAGAACTAGTCTGAGAGATGACTCAGCAGCCCTGTCTCCACATAAAACTAATCCAATCCAATGATTTAGTCTTCTACCTGATATACACTACATGGCCTACATGACATGTAGACACCTGACCATCACACTTACATATGTGTGTTCCTTAAACTGTTGCTTGAACCAAACAACTGTTTAGGATGTCTTAGTACGATACAGCATGAAGAATCCACCCTTTAGTGGAAGCTCCATCACACCAAGGCCTCTGTGCAGAAAACACCTTTTTTTAAAAGATATATTTTTCCAAGGCTGGAGTCGAAGAACCCAAGTGACCTGCACAGAGTCCTGACCTAAACCTGAGTGAACACCTTTGGGATGAACCGGAATGTCAACTATGTGCCAGGCCTTCTCGTTTGACATCAGTGTCTGACCTCACTAATGTTCCTGTAGCTGAATGAGCACAAATCTCCACTGCCGAGTGCCAAAATTGAGTGAAAAGCCTTCCTAGGTTAATGGAGATTATTATAATAGCAAAATATCTGCAAAGTGATTTTTAACAAATATATATGTATTGATGGTTGCGTATCCCTATAGCCTTTGGCACTCTTTGCTCTGGGGTGCGAGTGGCCGCTCCTGGTTTTGCAGTGTGGGACGGCAATTTCTGGTATACGCAGTAACATCTGTGTAAGTGCTGCCAAGGCGCTGCGCGCTGCAGGGATCCGGAGGCGGGTATGACGTATACTTTTCTCTGTGTACTATAAATTGTACATTTGCAATACCCATATCCCTTTTTTTTTTTAATCATAATTTTATGACTTTAGGGCCAATAATACAGCAGGTTTTAGTGATTTCTTATTTCAGTTTAATGGTACATCATTTTATAGATTCAGTAGTGCTGAGTAAAGGCATTAAAAAAAGTTTGTGAAACTATATCATCAATTTCACTGCAAGTGAATGTAATTTCAGGGGCAATTAAATTTTTTTTATTTCCTTTAAAATAAAAAATAGTTTCACATTTACGAACAAATATCAGGTTAAGAGGTACTTTTAAGGGAAGCAATGATGTTACACAAGGTTTGCTCTTTAGACATTACTGTGTAGAATACTCACGGAGCCTAAATTATGTATACATTATTATGCAAATGCCTTTTTTCTGCCCTAGTGTGCCAGGAGAAAAGAAAAAAATGTATGTAAGCAATATTTTTAAAAAATACATTGTGTTAAATAATGTCATGATGGGTCACATTGGCCAAAACTTCAAGTAATACATCAAAACATTTAACAGATCATACAAAAACAAACTACACACTTGATAGTCAACAATGATGAAGTGTATCATGTTCACCAAGAAGCATTTAATTTTTTATTAAAAAAAAAAACCCAAAGTATTTAAGTAATTTTAAACACAAAGGCAAATTATGATTATCTCTGTGCCTTACATCTTCACTGAAGAGATTATATCTTTTTCTTAAATGCTGCTAATTTCAATGTCATTAACTTCATTCGCCATGGTACTTACCATCCTTTTAAAGAAAATCAATATAGATATAATAGTGAAGCATTTTCTTCACTTGAGTTAAACAATTTCGGTACTACTTAAGCTACTAAAGCTTTTTGAAAATGTTCTTTTTTTGACTTTGGCATAGCATGAATAAACTTCAAACCATATGGAATGGTTTAGTGAGTGAAGAAATAAAAAAATACATGCAGTGATGCAGTGATGATTATACAATTAACAAAATGAAGATAAATCAGAAATCAAGTACTATTCAAGTATTTATTTCATGTAATATTGGATCATATTAATGAGAATAAGTAAACAAACAACAATATATAGTAATAACAAAAATAACAGTCTTGTTTTATGAGAAAAAAGTCAATATTTATTGTGGCCACCCTTTACTTTAATTACAGCATTTAACCTTTCAGGCATAGTGTTCAGATATTTTTAAATTTCTTCACTCGCTAAACCATTCCATATGGTTTGAAGTTCATTCATGCTATGAAAAGTAAAAAAAAAAAAAAAAAACATTTGTGGCACCTTTCAATTCTTTTGAAAAATTGGTATTTTTAGTGTTTTTGTTTATTACCCATGCTTTTATCTCAATATACTTGGAATGCCTACAATAGCATTGTTCACCAAACAATTTTCACCAAAAAAGTATTAAAATTTTCTTTATTTCTCTCTCTCTCTCTCTCTCTATATATATATATATAAAAAAGATCTTGAGTCGATTTTCCGTAGAACAGTGCTCAATATGTCAAAGTAGAGCTAAATATATTGTATGTGGGAAAAATTAATAGTACTACAATTTCATCCCGACAAGCCTGTTTTGTGGTTGCCCACTCATCAGGGGATTTATTAAGGTTCCGCGGTCACGCGCAAAGACAACAACACAACAGAAACAAACACTGGACAGCACAGAACTCAACAAACACATCTGGAACCTCAAAGACAGCAACATTGATCACTCCATTTCCTGACGCATCTCCTCATCGAACTCACCCTACAACAGCTCAAGTAAAAAATGCAACCACTGTCTTAAAGAGAAGTTCCTGATGTCACCCTGAACTATTAACACTCAATAAGTGTAACAAACTTGTGTCTTCCTGCCACCACAGAAACAAAGCCCTCCTAGGCAACACCTGAACCACTTCACACTGAATAAATTAAAGCTCACCATTCAAACGATGATGTATATATAAACAGCAGGTGCACATGCTAACAGTATATGCAGCCAGGGTCAGCAATTTAACTAATGTGAGTGCATCAGGCATCGGTTAATGAAACCTTTTTCATTATGTCATTAAACCCATTAACCTAGCCTGTGGCCTTTTCCACATTAGATATAATTTACATTTGTCACACCTTGTGCCAAGTGATGAAAAAAAATAACAAAAACACATGTTTGACATACTGGGTGTGAACTCACTGTTTGCAGAAAAAATTTAAAAAGTGCCATACAATATTAAGTTAACATGTAAACACACATACACACACACACACACTCACACTCTCACTCGTTGAACAGTTTAATCCAATTTGAAACAGACAATTATCCTAATGTGCATATCTTTGGACTGTTGAAGGAAACTGGAGTACCCGGAGGAAACCCCTGCAAGCACTGGGAAAACATGACAACTCCACACAGAAATGTCCGTGCTGAACCCTGGACTTTCTTGCTGTGAGGCAAACAAACGAGCCACTGCACCACCTTGCCACCCTATTAAAGAGAGATGTTTACTAGACATCCTCCCACACAGCCATACTTGGTGAAGTGCAGCTTGACACCTGCCCTCAACGGCTGAGTTTTCAGTCAACTGTTTAGGATCGCACACCTCTGCTAAAAGGTTGTAAGTGCTGAGACCAGCCATTTAGCCTGTTATATGTTCTTTTTTTAGGCCAGTGCTACTGATAAGTAAAGGCCATTGTGGTGGGATATAAAAGCATAGTGAATCTCATCCGGGTTGGCCAGACACATCACTCCATTTAACAGGCAAGTAAAAGGATTAACCACCTAGTGGTCCATCTTCAAATCAATGGACCATGACAATCTGTTTATTCTTTCTGCATCACACCTTTCAAGTACAGAACACACAAAACATGAGGAGGCAGAATGGTGTGTGAGACACAGAATGGCAGAATTTAATCTAATTGTGGTGAAACAGCCAGCAGAGCGGAGCAAACAGAGATGTGTGGAACAGCTCGCACTGATACACTGATCAGTACTTTCATTTGTGTACACTTAAAAAGAGTGTTTGACCTTGAAATGGGTACAGTTATAATGCACTTCTAATACTTTCTAGAAGCTTATAATTCATGTGAAAAATCAATCCCAAGGTACTCAAACAGCATTACACCTTAGTACGACTTCAATGTTTAAAAGCTGGAGAACAGCGTGCATCAATTCCAGTAGTTTCCTTCACATCTGAAAAAGCCAGCTTATACAGTAGCAGTTATTGGCTATATAACTACTGTTGGGGGAGAAAAAAATGTGATGTTCTGGCATGCTTGTTCAGGATTGGATAAGCCTCTTGTCAGTCATTTTATAGACACTCCCCAATGCCCCTTCACTCAAATTGTTAAGTTCCCAGGCTGAAAAAACCCCAACAGCAACAAGACATGTAATCCAAAACACCAGCAGGCAGTTTTCTGATGATGAAGTAATTTGTTGCTCATAAAGAGGATGGCACTGGATGCAGAATTAGTGATGTTGCCGATGGACAGCTCTATATACTCAATCTGCATGGCTTTCAAGCAGCTGAATGGCTCATTGTTCAGTGGAAAATGTTAATGATTCTGATACCAGAGCTTCATTCATTCATTCACTCACTCACTGAACTGCTTAATCCTTCTATGGTCACTACTGGGAGACTATTTCAGGCTGGGTACACCATGGACAGCTCACCAGTCCATCGCAGGGCCAACACAACCATTTACATTCACTCACACCTAGGGGCAATTATGTGGATGTTTTGGACTGTGGGAGTAAACCCAGACAAGCACAGGGAGGATGTGTAAACTTCACACTGAAGTGCCATTGCAGAGCCCCGGAACGCAAACCAAGGACTTTCTAGCTGTGAGGCAGATGTGCCAACCATTACACCACCATGCCACCCCAAACATAAAACTCATCACAGCAAATGCACTTGTGACAGTTTTTATAAGACAAGTGCATATGAAAGTGATGTCATGGCTCCACTTGAGCCAGTAAAGGTTCTGGGGCAGAACTGGGCTGCATTCGAGACAGAAGGCTGCTACCTTGTTGCTGTAATAGACAAGGGTCTCATAAGACAGGACTTTTGACTCTTTCAAAATAAATAAATAAATAAATAAATAAAAATAAAATCTAAGCATAAAAAGTGCCACAAAAATTCCATTTATATAAAAATATGGTAAAGTTTTATCCACTTTTTTTTTAATTCTATAGCTTAAGGGAGTTGCTGCACAGGTTTATGAGTAACAGGCAGTACTGAGAATACATTGATGGTGCCTTCAACTGGAGGCATCTTAGAAGATAGGAAAAGGTGAGCTTGATCAGTTTCAAATGATTCTTGACGCCTCGTTGTCATGTTAGACATTCCCACGAGACAGCACTTCCCTCATCTCAAACGGGGTGGGCATAAAAAGAAAAAATATATATACGTTGGAATCTTATTCAGATTCATCTACTTAACTGGTGCAAGGTTTTTACGAGGAACCGGAGAGATACGAATTTCACAGGACAAAGAAAGATAATGTTGATCTTTAGTAACTGCTGGTAATAGTCATGGTAATGCTGGTAAATTAAACCCGCTTCAAAATACTGAAAACAAAAATTTTTGTGACCCACAAATAAGCATGCAAAGCATATGATGTACCCAGTTTTGCTCCTAAGTAAGAGCCTGTGATGGTGATGACAGATGCATAACAAACCTGCAGTGAGCTCATATGCTTTAACATGCCATGCCACCAGACCATTTTAACACCTCTACTGTGCAACTACCATGTCAGTGTCACTGCTGCAGTGAAAATGGCCTGCCGCCCAAATAACATCTAATCAGCCTTGGTCCTGTGGTGGCCCTGTCCCTGATGGACAGATAAGAGGTAGGCTACAAATTACATATTGTTATGTGTTAGGATTTTGCTGACATAAGCATATAAAAATAAGTGTATGCTATTCAACCTTGTATGAGATTTATACAAGCTTGTATTAGTGTGTAATAAAAAACTCTGTTCATTAAGCTGAAATGGGCATGCTTATTTTTATATATATACATATATACATACACATATATATATATATATATATATATATATATATATATATATATATATATATATAAA
>JAOUQZ010000039.1:5044722-5076845 GCA_028564935.1 Neosilurus hyrtlii
ACACACACACACACACACACACACACACACACACACATATATATATATATATATATATACACACACACACACACATATATATATATATATAAAATGTATACATATCAGAGAAAACTGCTGTCATGTAAATGTGTGGCAATAAAAGCAGGTGAGCTGACGGCTGCTCTGTTATACTGAACCATTGCTTGATACTAGCTCTGCTGTGCATGATGTGAGAGAGAGAGAGAGAGAGAGAGAGAGAGAGAGAGAGAGAGTCAGAGGCGGGAGAAAAAGGCAAGAGTGTGTCAGGAAACAGAGTAAGTTTGGGGTGCAAGAAAACGAAAGGATGAGAAGATAACGTCTGTAACGGAAAGAGACAGAGTGAGCGTGAGTGTCACTTGTTACCACTCGAGCGCTCCCATTTGTCAATAGCAGCACAAAAGAGCTCGGCCTTGGGCTTCGTTCACATCTGTCTCCTGCTGTGGAGGCTAATGGTGGCTGTATCTGAAGCCAACAAATAACGACATATTGGCACAGGAAGAGAGACGAACAATGCTTGCAACAAAAGGCTCAATCAATTAACTCTCGCGACAGCAAATAAATGAAAATGAATACTGTCCCTGATAAACACCTTGCCTTCGGCTTCTCTGGTGGTCCTGCATTTCGTCCCGTTAGCACAAGTCAGTGCATTGCATCCGATTTCTCAGAGCAAAATAGTGAGAAAATCAAAGAAATCAATTACCCGCCATACTGAGAGAGCCAAATGTTTTGAGCAGGTTGAAATCTGATTAAACACATTAGTGATATCATTAGCCAGTACGCATCTAC
The DNA here is from genome assembly GCA_028564935.1 of Neosilurus hyrtlii. Taxonomy (NCBI): domain Eukaryota; kingdom Metazoa; phylum Chordata; class Actinopteri; order Siluriformes; family Plotosidae; genus Neosilurus; species Neosilurus hyrtlii. Next base: position 5,045,530 of record JAOUQZ010000039.1, read on the forward strand.
TATTTAGCTAACAAACCACTGCAGTCTTACCTTTACATGTAGGGAGAGCCTTGTCCCATACAGGTTTCCCATCAGTGCCAATGATGCAAGTCAGAGTAGCTGGACCCACGGTTGTGTAGCCAGAGTCACATCCGTACGTGACTGTAGAGCCAAGTTTGTAATCCATTCCAAGTCGTGTTCCATTCATAATGTTTCCAGGGTCAAAGCAGGCTTCTCTTGGTTTTTCTGCAAATCCAGAAATAAAAACAAGATGAAAACCAATGAATAATCAGAGTAATATGATCAGTTTTCAGCCAGTGGTAAGATTGATTACGTAGAAATCATAATAAAATAAAAGATCACCACTGACTTTACAGCGAACTGCCCAACCAACCCCACAAAAGACTTACAATGGAACAAGTGCCAACTTTAGAGTGGGAGGGCTAAGAGAAATAGGACAGGAGAGAGGCAGGAAAGAGGAGAGAAAACTACATAGAGTGAGGTGTGCTGCAGCGGACTGACCCTTCATTCCTACCCCAGTTAAGATGTGTGAAAAAACAATCAGGTCGGCAAAAGGCTCATAAGGCTCCTCCACCATTTATTGTACACACAACTATCCATATTCAATACATTTTTTCTCACATATTTTACCTTACTGCATAAAAGAGATCTATAAACACAGGCAGTGATGACAACACAGGAAACATTTACATTATATTTAACGATCATAAAGCAAGGCGAAGGTCGCTGAATATTCCCCATGGGGGAACGTTAGCAAATGGCTTTTTTTAGTATTATATACTACACGGGAAGACAAAAAGCAATTTAAATCAGGATTTTTATATTTTATTACATTGCAAAGGTGTGTAAGGTGAGTTCCATGTACTCTGAATAAAGCACAAGTGCTGTGTAGCTAACGTAGTCTTTTTATCTTCAGAGTTTTAATATATGCTACACAAAAACACACACAAAAACCTAAAATAACATTCTTATGGTCCATGTTTCCATTATTAAAGCCTGATGATGACGCCGCATGCTCTTGGTGACTGGGACAAACCACGAGTATCCATCATGCTCAGTCATGCATTATCCTCTCGGGATGATCTTTAATCTCCCAATAGTGGACCAATCAGTTTGTGCCATTGTAATCTAGTTTATACTAATAATCAATAAACTGTCATATACAAACATTCACTACTCTTTAGGCTCTAAATATATTATGATCTGCTCTTCAGTAGTAATAGTGTGTACACTACACTATACTGGGGATGTAACATGTTGCCATCAGTATATATATATATATTAGCTGAGGACTTTGTTTTCATCTGTCTATCTAGTTGCTTATTTATTAAGTTTTATTTAAAAAATAATAATTCTACCTGGTTAACACTATTAAAAAAAGGAAATGTGGGCATACCCCTATTTCCAATCAAAATAATAAAAAAACATAATAGACTCTATTGTACCTTTTTGTACTAGCTTCATATTCCCATCTTCTAAACTCTTCATGCAAGTAAGAGTCCCATATGTCTTTTGTTTTTTGTTTTGCTTCATTCTTCAGGATTCCAGTCCTGATGGAAATATTTATTCTGAAGCTTTCTTATAAAATACTGTCTTCTGTCGTGCTCGTACACAATGCAGAGTAACAATAAAAACAACTGTCACTTATGCACATCTTTATTGTCAAATTCAGTACAAGTTTCCCATTTTCCATTAAATAATGATGAGTAATTAAAGTTTAACCATCTATCTCTTTATCTTTATTTTTGTTCTTGTGTATCTTTGGGATCAGTTTTGTGCTTCTTGGACTGTGGAAAGCCTTTTTAAACCCGTGTGTATCTTGTGTACTAGACTTGAATCCTGCTTCATGTAAATCATGTCTGCTAATTGAATAAATGCCAGTGTAAATAAACTGAATTGAAAGATAATAAGAAAGGCTGTTTTAGAAAGACAGAAAAGGACAGAAAGAAAGGAAGGTACAAACTGACAAAGAGAAAAGGGAGGATGCAAAAAGAGAAAGAGAGGAAGGTGAAAATGAACCACCTGATCTCATTAAATAATTATATGCATTTGAACAAGCAAGAGGGATCTGTTCAGATCTCGTAAACAACGTCATGAGAAAAAGGTTTGAACGCTTTAAGGATGAGCAAAACTATCTTTAGGGTAGAATGCAGAAGAGCCAGCTGTAGACAATGCACCAAATCTCCAGGGTCCAGGACAAGTATAGTTGTAGGAATGCTGTGGAGGTGGTACTTGGAGATGTTGCCAACAACATGACAGCTAACAGCCCACTTCTCCATTGGCCTGAGGTTTAGGGAGAAGAGAAATTGGGAGGAGGCGGGAGGTTATATCAGCCAAATTGCTTGAACACCACAATCTCAATTACATATTAACTCTTATGACATGGGAGGAATTATTAGTGCATCTGGAGTGTCAAGTTTTAGAAGACTAATGCAAATTGCACACATAGTATAAGTATGACATTAAATTGCTGAGGTAAACCAAAATGTGACTTTGAAATATAGCCATTTTGGTACATTGTCATCATTAATAGATGCGTTCCCTTTTTGTCCAGCCCAATAAATTGTGATCTGCATTGTACTATTTTCACATGCACGTCTCTCCAACAATAACACAGAAAATGATTGTGACTACTGGTGTGTGATGAGCAATAACAGATTAGAGATTGCCTTTGTGGGGGGAAAAACACAGCTGTGAAGTAAAGACGTGCAATAAATAGAGAAAAAATTAGCTAGAAAGAGCTGTACTGTTTACCACCAAAAATGTCACATCACATCCATGGCATTGTGGGCAAAAGAACACTTGGCTTTAACTTCAAAAGAAAGAGTAACGCTCAGGAGAGATGAGACAAGGCGAAGAAGTGAGCAAATATCCTCCCCAAAAACCCCATACCTCACATTTCAAGATAACAGACAAATGTACAGACACTGTATTTGTTTTTTGCATTTTGTCTGAAAAATGATGACATCAGTAGTTCGATAAGGTAGAAATGTCTTAAGAATTAGAGGGATTCAGTTCGACACATAATAAGATGAAGCCTTCAAGATCTTCAAACAAAGTCCCACAGTGAGGAGTGACTCAGTATTTGCAATATATGCCAGTGTCATGTAGCCATCTGTCCCTTCCTTCCATCTCTGCACACATTTCGGACCACATGAACGCAGTACGGAGCTATTAACTGAGCGGTTTAAGTCCACTCTAAGAGACCTCGCTGCTTCTTCTTCTACTTTAGTAAGTGTGTTTCATTGCACATGATGATAAATTCAATGGAGTTCTATTAATCCACATCTTTAGCGTGCACATTTGGTTTTCCCACCACACAATCTACCACATTCCCCTTCTTCACTGGGTCGTCATCTGGGATTTCACCCATAGTTCACACTGTGCGAGATGAATAGTAATAGAGAACCATGCTGCAAGAATTGCACTCAATGCAGCTGGTGTATGAATCTCCTGAAAGCCAAATATTAGCACCAGCTGCAGTCCGATCCGAAAGTATTGAACGCACAAGGCCAATTTCTTTGTTCTTGCTTTGTTTTACATGTACTGTAGATGCTATAAGGAACCTAAATCACAGCACCTTTGGTGGCGGACCATGAAATGTTTAGGCAAGCAGAGGTATTGGGACATCCATCTATCCATCTTCTGCTTATTTGAGGTTGGGTCATGGAGATAACAGGTCTAAAAGCAAAAGCCAGGCATCCCTCTCCCCAGAAACACTATCCAGCTCCTCCTGGGGTATTCAAGGTGTTCTCAGGCCAGACGGGATATATAATCCCTCCAGTGAATTCTGTCTGCCCCGGACCCTTTCCCAATTGGATATGGTCAGAAAACCTCGAAAGGGAGGTGACCAGGAGGCATTCTAATCAGTTAGCTGAACCACCTACCTCTCCTTTCTATGTGGCTCTACCCTGATCTCCACGGATGTCTCAGTTCCTTAACCTATTTCTAAGACTGAGCCCAGACAGACAGTTATTGCTACAGATAATCTTAAAGAAAATGAAAACACATCACTTTTATTACTTGGTTGCATTGCATATCCCTTACTTGTACTAAGTGCATCGACCTGGCAATTCTGTGACACCACCACACTGTTGTATTCTTCTTTCGTGATATGTTTAAAGATTTGCTCCACAGCTACATGTTTGTTTTGTGGGGTTCTCCTTTATTTTTTCCTCTTTAGGAACATAACTTCTCACTTGAGTTAAAGTCTGGCGATTGACTTGGCCAGACTAAATCCTTCCTTCCTTTTTGTGTTGTCAGTATATTTTGGGTCCCTGGTTTGGTGCATGGAGTTGTTCCTCCCAATAAGATGTTTCAGTGGATTTCTGAATGTCTTCTCCAGCTACCATCACAAGTTTCATCATCAATACCCATTAGTCAGCATTCTTCAGAAACAACCATGCAAGCACATCCCATGGGAGTGCCTTCACTGTGCTTGACGATGAGCTTGTATGTTTTGGATCATGAACAGACTGTTTCGTTCTCAACGTTTTAGCCTTTCCATCATTTTGCCAAATATTAATGCAGGTTCCAAAACTTTTGTTTCTCACCTCTGTGTTTCTTTGTGGATTCCAACCTGCTCTTCAGATTCTTACTGCTGATGAGTAGTGTGCGTCTTGTTGCATGATCTCTATATTCTACTCTTCACTGAATGGTGAACTGTGAAACCTTCACCCCACCTTGTGGAGGTTGGTGACTGTCACTGACTGCTGTTTTCATCTACTGCTGTTGTTCGATGTTCAGTATCTGCTTCTTAGCTACCAGTAGTTTCTTTGTCTGTCAAGACACTCCAAACTGTTTTACAGGTTATGCCCAATGATTGTTGTGCAATGGCTCAGATTGTTTTTCCTTCATTTTTCAACTCAATAATGGCAAAGACAGCTCTCTGGTAATCAGTTCTTTTCTACAACGAAAAATGCAATCTTCAAAAGCCCAAACCAAGTTCTGACCAAAAGTAGACATTTGAAGCTATTAACTGTTTACACCTTCAATCTGACAGGGCACACTTAAGCAATAAACATGTCAGTTTTATTTTTCCACAGTTTTTTGATTTGGGTGGCTACAAAGGTGGCAAAAAAACCCCAAACCTCTTTGAGTTTTTTAATTCTGGTTTGAGGGATTTTCGCCCATTCTTCCTTACAAAAGTCTTCCAGTTCTTTGACATTCCTGGGCATGTCTTGCAACCACTACTCTTTTAAGGTCTATTCACAGTTTTTCATTGATGTTTAGGTCAGGAGACTGTGAAGGCAATGGCAAAGCCTTCAGCCTGCGCCTCTTGAGGTAGTCCATTGTGGATTTTGAGGTGTGTTTAGGATCATTATCCATTTGTAGAAGCCATCCTCTTTTTAACTTCAGCTTTTTACAGATGGTGTTATGTTTGCTTCCAGAATTTGTTGAAATTTAATAGAGTCTATTCTTCCCTCTACCCATGAAATGTTCCCTGTGCCACTGCCTCAATACAACCCCAAAGCATAATCGATCCACCCCCATGCTTAACAGTTAGACTGATGTTCTTTTCATGAAATTCTGTGCCCGTTGTTCTCCAAACATACCTTTGCTCATTCTGGCCAAAACGTTCTATTTTAACCTCTTTGGTCCACAGGACTTGTTTCCAAAATGTATCAAGGTTGTCTAAATGTTCTTTTGCAAAATTCAGATGCTAAATTCTGTGGTGAGGATGCAGGGGAGGTTTTCTTCTGATGACTCTTCCATGAAGACCATATTTGTGCAGGTGTCGCTGACCAGTTGAACAGTGCACCACAATTTCAGTGCTTGTGAAATCCTCCTGGAGGTCTCTTGCAGTCAAACGGGGGTTCTGACTTGCTTTTCTAGCTATATATCTAGAAGCAGTTCTCTCTTTCCTCCACTGTTCCTGTTAACCTCCATTTCTTAATTACATTCTGAACAGAGGAGTTTGGTACCTGAAAATGCTTTGCTATTTTCTTATAGCCTTCTCCTGCTTTGTGGGCATCAATCATTTTTAGTTTCAGAGTTCAAGGCAACTGCTTAGAGGAACCTGCTGGTTGTTGGACAACTTCACCTGTTGAAACTTGCATCACCTGGTCTTTCTTAACGATGATTGTGAACAAGCCATGACCCTATGAGGCTAATTAAGGTCTCACACTCCTTTGGCAAACTGTGATACTTGCCGAAGGGGGGCTACTAGGTGTTGACTATGCAGGGTGCCCAAACATTTGCTGTGGCCCTTTTTTCCTCTTTTGGAAATCATTTTATCTTCCACTTGCTTAATTTTTCATTATAACAGAAATTTTGACCAGGGGTGCCCAAACCTATGCATGCCACTGTATGTACACGTCCATCCATTATCTATACCACTTATTTTTCAGGGATGCAGAGGAAGCTGGACTTAATCACAGCTGACTTCAGTCAAGAGGTACGGCACACCCTGAAGTCACCTATCGTCAGCCTAACATCAGTGCAAACAACCCTTTAAACTCACATTCACACCTGTATACAATTTATGCATGTCTATGGACTGTGGAAGGAAACCGTAGTACCCGGAGGAAACTCATGCAAACATGGGTAGAACATGCAAACTCGATAAAGAAAGGCCCTTGGCTGAGATTTGAACACTGAACCGTGAGGTGAGTGCACTAACCGCTATGACTCTGTGTCACCCTGCTATGTTTGCATATCCAAGAGGTTTTTTCTCCCCAAGCTAAAAATAATCTTGGCATTAAACCATGATGCTCAACACTGGATTTGGGTGGCACTAGTACTTTAAATTAAACATGGCAGCCCCTCTGAAGATGCACGCAGATGTCCTGAGCATGGTTAAATGATATTCATTTATTCATCCATTATCTAAACCTAATTAGGGACACAAGGAGGCTGGTACCCATATCAGCCGACTCTGGGCAAGGGCAGGATACACCCTGAACAGCTCACCGGACCAGTGCAGGGCCAACACACATACTCACCCAGGGGTGATTTGGAACAGGCAATCAGCCTACCATGCATGTTTGCGGACTGTGGGAGGAAACCGGTGTACCCGGAGGAAACCCACGCAAACTCCACACAGAAATGCCCGAGCCCGGGGATCGAATGCATGACATTCTTGATGTGAGGTGAACGTGCTAACCACTTCACCACCGTGCCGCCCCTGAATAAATGAGATGAAATTCTAATGCCTCCTTTTTATGACAAATTGCAAAGATTTTACCCTTCGTCAGCTGTGAACAAATCAACATTGCATACCAAGGTCTTACTTTAGGAATACCTTACTTTAAGTCACTATTTGCGTGGATGTGGTTAAAGGTGAACTGCTAATTGAGGACTTGGCAGTACTGGAACCACTCTCTAACACACAAGCTACATATAAACACAACTGGTGTTCACCCCATCAGATGGATCTGGCACTGCAGTGCACCACATCATCATGGATAGCACGAGGTCACATTTCTTTCTTTAATGAGTTGCCTAAATAATCAGTAAGTGTACCAAGTTTAACACCTTTACTGTCCAGGTGAACTACTCAGCAGTGAAGAGACCTCTGTTGGGGTAAAAGCCGACTGTGCACTAAGGAGCTGACTGTGGAGAAAGGGGGACCATCTGTTTGCCTTCACTCATTCCCTTGATTCTTGTCAGGGGAAGCCTGAGGCATGAACCAGAGAAGCCAGAGAAGTTGGTTGAATAACTAGTGCCGAAGCATTTTTTTTTTTATTTCCAGCTACAAAAGTCAAGTGGTTCCTACTACTCCAGCATCCAGACTCATCGGCAGAGGGATTTCAGGTGTCCAAGAGAAATGTGGCTTAAGGGATAATGAATATTTTTGAAATTCTTTATTTTTTTAATAATGTGAATTTAATAATCTGAATTTTTTAACTTCCCTTTCTCTTCTTTCTCATAATTCCTGGGTTTGAATGATAACAGTTAATCCCCCATGATCTGAAACAGCACCTACAGAGGTTATCCTGGGCCTGGGCACTTCCTTTCACCGTTTACATATGGAACTAGCCCCCAGACACTACAGATTTTTATAATATTTAAGGATTGTTTTGAACACATGAATAGAAGTAAAGTAACTCACAAAAAAAGAAAAGATAAAAAATCAAATAGCAATGAAACTGATACAGTTTTCATTTGAAACATGCATTCAAACCATTTATCCTTAGAGGTTCTCATAATGCTACGGACAACATGCAAACAACCTTGCATAATTTTACATAAAGATCTTAAGAAAATTTCTAATTAAACATGGACTGGGCTTCAATATTCTAGATATTTTTCGTTTGGAACAAGTGCCAATGTTATGTAACTTCATCTTTTGAAATAGCTGTACTCATTCCGAAAGGAGGACACACCGTTTGTCTACATTAAGAATCCACGGTGTGCTATCTACTTTGAATTGCTTTGACATTTGATAAATACATCCTTTACACAAAACATGATTTCCCCCTGAGGAAAATTACTAGGTAGTCAAATAGAAAGGTAAATAATATTAGAAGAAGGATTCATCAAATTTGGCTTAACACCCAGCTTTAAAACCACTCAACAGCCTTCCTGCTAATGACAAAATGGCTCTTATTCCATCAGATTTAATATTCTATTTTAACAGACGCATGGCACTTTCATATTATTGTGATGTTAATCACATGACAACATCATTTTGTGGATATTATTTTATGTGCTAGTAATATTAGCATCTTAAGTATATAAAATTCAACGAGGCCTGGGCTTTTAAGACTGCCGATAAACTCTAAGCCATTTCCCTTTGCACGTGTCCTCTTTCTTTAATGACTGCAAAACTAAACAGAAGAGACAGTAACAATAGCATGGATGAAGTCTTCCACAGACACAAAATGTCATACCCTGCATTGCACATGATGATACTGCCAATAATATGTTGTCACATAGAATAAGAAATGACTGGACCAGTTATTATTGGACATTATTCTTCATTCATCTACTGATATAAGCAACAAAACACAATAAAGCCTAGGTTGCAGACACCAGATACACAATAATAATAAAAAAAAGCCAACAGGATTAAGAAGGTTTGCTTAGTTATTGATTTGTACTAAAGTAAAAGTTGCTCAGTGCTACTCTGCAGCTGTATTACAAGCTATCGAAAAGCTTTTGTCCCTACAGTGCTATCATTTATACATGGGAGAGAGCTGAGACATTTCTGCTTTCAGTGCAATATTACAAAACGTGTGCTGCCTTAAGTCTACCTACTAGACCTAAAACCTACAATATCAACACAAATTAAGTCTTTCATAAACATTCCAGAGTAAAAGGTCGTAAAATTGATCGTAACACAATGCATTGTGTGCTGTAAAGCCCCTATTTTACACTTTATGGCCAAATGTTCCTGGATATCTGATCTCACAGTATGTGTTTGATGAACATTTCATGTTTTGATAGGGATCTGGGCCCTACTCTAATAGGATGGCCTACCACTAGATCTTAAAATGTGGCTGAGAGCATTTCCATTAGAAGGCGCATTTTAATCGCAAAGGACATTTTTTAACTAGATGAGACCAATCTTGACAGATAGGAAGCGGAAATTAGGCCTTTGGTTACAGAATTGTTTTGTGTGGTCCACTTTACTTTATGGCTGGACAGTAAATGTGGAAATCTGGAGAAAAAAAAGAAGAAGAAATTACTGGCAGATCCTTCAAAATCCTCTGGACACAATGTGTGACCAATAAAATGGGCCAAGATGGTAAAATCCTCAAGACAGTGGGAGAGAGAAGAAACAAATTCATTGAACATGTAATTTAAAAAGGAGAGTAGAGGAATTGGTGATGGCTGGGAGTAAGGTCAGAAAAAGAGCATACACCAATTCAAGGACCAGGCTATTATTGAGTTCGGGCACTAATGTTGGGTGGGATACAGTAGTTCATCCCAAAAAGGTGTTACGTGGCAATGCGGTCAGAGCTTTGTTCAAGTCACTCAAGTACTTCCACACCAATCTTGGCAAACAATGTCTTTATGGATCCACACAGTCATGCTGGGACAGGTCGGTTCATCACCCCTTCATTCCAGTGAAGGGAAATCCTAAGACTACTACATACAGCAAAATGGCATTTTAGATAATTCTGTACTGCCATCTTTGTGGCAAAAGCTGTGGCAACGCCTACATATGGGTGTGTTTTTAGCTACATAGTGTGTGTGTTACCAGACCATTTTAAAAAAGATTTATGCAAGCTGTGCTGCAATAAATAGTATGTCTATATAGTGTATAGTAATGTTGGACATACCTTTGTACTCAATAGCAAAGCCAGACATTCCAAGAGAGGCATCACTACGAAAGGCCAAGAAGAGGCTGTTCCCACTGCTCTCGATGCGCTCAGGAGCCTGGTTTCCCTGAAGACTGCTAATCAGACGGCCATTAGAATCTTCACCCTCATAGATATGCAGAAAGTCATAACTTGGCTCCATGTTGAAGCTGCACAATGAGAAATAGAGACCTGATTGATGCCAGACATCTTATTAACAGCTATTAAGACACTGATTACAGAAGCAACTTTTTCCATTAATATTTTGTGAAAAGCTGATTATTATTATTTTTATTCTATTTAATTTGCTGACACAACTTTTATTCATTTAATTAGGACCTAAGGGACAAATTCTTTTAATAACTTTTGAATTTGAATATCTCATCATTTATAGTATGTCATCATGACATACTATCATGTCATCCAAAGATTTTGGGAATCTGCAGAAATCTTTGTGCACAAGGGAAAAGGCTAAAAATCAATAGTGGATGCCTGGGAACTTTGGGATCTCAGGTGGCACTGCATTAGAAACAGGCATGATACCTGGAAATCACTGTCTGTCACCTTTTTTGAGACATGTTTATGCCATTATATACAAAATGAGCTAATACTTTTCAAGAAATTCACTTTCAATATTTAACGGGTTCTGTGTTCTATTGTGAATATGAACTTTTTTGGAATTAGGGTAGTACAAACTATTTCGCACATGTACACTATTAAAAAGAAAAATCAAAACAAAGTCATCATGCATGTCTTGATACAACAAGGAGAAGGCAAGAATAGTGGACATGATTCACTTGCTCCAGGCATTAATGGATGCCACAGCACAAAACAAAAATGCCCTGTGCCCATCTGTTGACCTCAGACTTGGTGGCATCCAGCCGGGATTGAGCACATTACCTTTTGAAAATTAGAGCGATGACAAAGTCGGGGTTGACTTTTATTCGCCAGTCACACTCCTTTCCAGGAGGGTAGGGCTGGGGATAGTTTGGGGATAGAATTACTCCTGCAGGTCCTGTCACATTGCTTCCACAGGTAGCTATCATAACAAGGAGAGTAAAAATTACAGCATTAATGTGAGGCTTCACATGTACATACACATGCACATAAAAGATGAGCAATGTTTGTGCAAATGATTATGCCCAGGTTGCTATAGATTCATTATCCAATACGCAATACAATAACATGAAAAAAAAAGTGAAAGACTCTCAGGGAAGAAATAAAAAAAGGGTCACCAATCGATAACCAAGTGCTGTGACTTATCAGGGGAATTTAATGATGCTTGTTACAATTATGTGGAGGGATATGTAAATGTCACTCCTGGTCTTGAAAGTAAATAATTAACGCACCAACTGCAGGGACCTTAGCAATACTTACAGGCATGTGAGTCATTACTGACAAATACAACCCTGATGATGGAGTGTTAAAAATTCTCAGGCTGTCTGAGAAGCACACTGCTCACAAGCAGTTAGATATTTCAGTGTAGTAACATGGCAACTGCACTGGGTTATACATAGAATTTTAATAAATGGACTCCATGCTGCATGTCTTCGCAAAGTATGTTATGCAATATTCCTCATGCCACCTGGCAGCACAGGGCAATTAGTGTAAAGTGCAGGCGATATACTGCAATTTAGAAAACAATGAACTAGCTAGAAGTATGGAGCTGTGCACACAGGGATATTACGTCTGTTTTAAAAGTCCTACGGAGCAGCCCAGATACAAGGGGAACGTATTTGTGGCATCAAAGGGCAAATCTGCTTATGATCATGAACAGTCAGAGAGAGAAAGGAAGATAATGGAAAACATTCACTGAACTTACCAATGCATGTCGGGGGGTCGGGCTGCCAGAAAAAGCGGTTGTTAAGCTGAACGCAGGTAATCTCAGACACTCCTTGAACCTGGTAACCTGGATCACACTGAAAGGAAATTGTGTCGCCTGGCTCTCTGCTGTCACCGTAGCGAGTGCCGTTTTGGGGGATGCCTGGATCGTTGCAGGTGGTGGCAGTGGTGGCTGAAATAAAACGGATAAATTTTGCATTATTTTTAAAACTGTATGGTGTACTTCAATACCAGAGAACTGGAGTGACAGACTGAAATAAAGTTTCTTATTCATGGCAAGAGAGCCTCTCTCCTCTCTAAATATGCCATGCTTTGAACCTCACAAGACAGCGTCCATGATCTCTGCAGCATTTCTAAAGAGAAGCAAACCTCCCACCTCCCCATCTCTCAGACTAAGTCATATTTCTTTGCGCGGGGTTTGTTCTAAAGCGAGCGCAAGGAAACTACAGAGAGAATATCGGATCATGCAAACCACGAGAGTGATGAAACAGGGGAGAGGAAGCAGTAGAATGGAGTTAGGAGAGAGTAGGAGTTGCTCACTGGAGAACTGAATGGAGAAACCCGATTTGCTGATGAAGTAGTCGCTGTCGAACTGGAGCGTGAGGATGTTGAAGGTGCTGTGCGTGTCCTCGGGTAAGAGTGAGCCGCTCCACTCTTTTAGCAGGATACCGTTCTCGGCTGGGCCATCCCACACTTTCAGGATGTCGTGGTCCACTTCCGTGTCGAAGACGATAAAGTGGAGGCTGCACACATCAAACACACAGTTCAGAGCAAGAGTAAGTCTGATCAGCCCAAGAAAGTTGATCTTAGATATCATTAATTGACTGTAACCAACTGAATTATAGCAGCATACACTGTAGACCAGAACATTAAAAAATAATACGTATAACAGCGGTTCCTAATTAGGCTTCCAAAACAAAAGCATTCTAGAGGGAACTTACCTCGGTTATGCAGCATGGAGAGTTTAGCAAACAGGCCATTTATGGGTACTGTTTTTAGAACCGGTTTTAATTACCCATGTGCTTGTCTTACAATATGTTCTAGTACATGAACGTGACCAAAATTTGAAAGTCCATATATGGATTCCTCATTGCTGATTGTCGTCAAGAGTAGCTGCATAGCCGTCAGCGTGTTTCTGCCCTGCGATGGCCTGGCGACCTGTCCAGGATGTACTCTGCCCTCGCCCAGAGTCGGCTGAGATGGGCGCCAGCCTCCCCGCGACCCTAACTAGGATTAAGCGGTTCAGAAAATGAATGAATGAATGATATATGGTTTTCTATTAGTGTTCCATAGTAACCATGTCTCTAAGCACTCTTTTCCAAGTTATAATTGCACTTTCCAAAAGTCTGTCCTCTGACCTTAACATTTGATCCTGACATTCCAAAATCAAATAATCCCCAGGACTCAAATTGTGTAGTGTTCCCATCAAGTTTAATAACAAAAATTCATTTGTAGCTTCATTTGCTATAATAATAATCAACTTAGGTTGAACCTTGCAGTGACGAGGCAGAGTTTTTTTTTTATTCCGTTTAAAAACATTGGTAAATAGTAGAGAGTAGAGCTTCTAAAGCTCTTTCTCGTTCTTCCTTCCAACCTTTATTTTTCCTTATAATGTCTACAATCATTTATCATTTATTTATCATGGCAGGATAGGATGAAACTTTGATTTTAATTTGTTTCATTTTTGTGAATTGAACAGTAAACACACAATATGTTATTGATATATTATTCAGTTATGTCACTTGAGATTTCAATTTGAAGATGTATATAGCAAATTAATAATCGTCTGTCGCTTTGAAGGTAGGGTTGGAAATTTCAACTGTAAATTAGTATCAGTTCCTCCACTGCAGGCTTAACAATGAGTATGATTATTTGGCAACTACTTAAAGCTGTGGTAGGTATCTCTATCTGAGATTTATTCTCACATCACTACGGTAATGTTGGCAGAATGAAAACACAGCCAACAAACCATTCATCAACAGGAGTCACAACAATGCTAACAGATCCTTGGGGAGGTGTGGGTGGACTTTTTTCTACTTTTATTGTCATCACGTGAGGGCATTCAGAGAGGTCTGTATTACAAGATCATCTCAGAAGCAGTGCAAGATCTCCAGTGTGAATCGGGATGAAGTGTCTGCAACAACGTTGTCCAATCACCACTTTGCTACAATTGCTTTTTAAAATAAATCAATGTTCTGCCCTTTTTCAAACTTCTAACTGGATTATCTTTGCTCATGTTCAGTGGGGTTTTTCCCCTGACTCTTACGATAATGGACTTGAAAGAACAGATGCCAGTCGGCAGTAGGCCTCTTAGCAGGGTGCCAATGCAATCACCATGCCATGTTATGAGCTGCGTGGGAATTACATGGGAATTAACAGGGGTGCATTAAACACACACACACACACACACACACACACACACACAAATTGCTTGCAAGAGAATAATTCATGGCTCAGGGATGTGTGAACCACTTTACCTGATGGTTTTCCCTGTATCCGCCTCAATGGACCAGGTGCAATGAAGGTTGTTGTCATACGGTGCAGGGTAGCCAGGAGACAGGATGCGGCCAGACGTGGCACCGCTGATGTGTCCTCCACACTCCGCTAGAAATGTGAAAACAAACACAAAACTCTTTTTCGGATACCACACGACAAAGTAGTTGGTCTTAATCCCCTAATCCCTGTCCTCTGAACCTTAGTGTTCTGCATGGTTGTTTTATATCTCCTCTTAACACTTGCAATCCTTGTGAGGCATTGAGAATTGACATACTGGGTTCAAACAGGGGTGCTTAAACCAATTAAAGTAACACAAAGACAAAAATATGTGGGTCTCCAAAATCTAACACTACAAATCAGTGAGATTTACCATTTTGGGATGCATGAAATGATTAGATAATTATCTAGATATACCGATTTAATTATCCTGGGAGCATGGTGGTTCAGTGGGTAGCATTGTTGCGTCAAAGCAAAAAGGTTCAGGGTTCAGATCTCAGACAAAAGGCCTTTCTGCATCGACTTGCAGGTTATATCCCAATTTGCATCTGGTTATATCCCAATCCGCTCTGGTTTCCTCTATTAGTGCAAAAACATACACTTTAGGTCAGCTGGAAACCCTAAACTGGCCATAGTTGTCAATGTGAGTGTGAATGGTTGCTAATATTTGTGTTAGTCCATCAGCAGACTGGCGAACCTTTTTGAAGATGTACCTGTTCTGTTGTGTCCGTGTGACACATTACACATAATGAGACAGATTGGCGATTCGTTCAGGGTATACACTCTGCCTCTCGCCCGAAGTCAGCTGGGATTGGATTCAGCTTTCCCTGTGACTCTGACGAATAAGCAGTATAGATGATGGGTGGATGGATTAATGGATGGGTTTTACCCTTTATCCCTCTGAGGAAATGCTTAAAGGTTCTACACAGAATTCTACACAAGATTTTTATTTTATTTAAAAAAAAAAAAAAGCTAAGAATTTCTAACTGCCCAAGAAATACTTAAAAAAATTTTTTATCTTCTCCAAGACTGTACATCAAATTCTCTTCTAGAAGGAAAGAGGAAAGAAAGGAAAAGGAACAGGCCTTACTATGCTGACTAACTCAAACAAAGGATCACAATGACCGCTCTGGGCAATACCATCCATTTTCCATGCCAAGCACCTGCAGTATGTCTCATTCAAGCCATTTTAATTAGGGAGCTGGGATTAGGGCAATGTAGAATAGAGCCATGTGTCTCTTTTTACTTGTTCGAAGACTGCTGGGCTGGTTTAACGTAGCACTTCTAGAAGATTGTTGATTTTGAATTAAGAGAAATCTCCCTATCTTTCCTGCCTCCTCGCCTTTTTCTTCAATTGAAGTGCACCAGACAGTCACACACGGAATATCAGGGTTAACAAGATGATTAACACTTTGCAATTTTTTGTACTAGAACTTTGACGGTGGGCATCCACAGATCTACATGCATTTCCAAAAGCAAGAAAAATACAAAGCAGAGGGAGTTAAAATTCATCATTTAAAAAAAATTCTGGTTTACACTTTAATATTTACCTTAAAATGTAACATTCAGAGCAGAGACAATATTTTAAGCTGTTCATAAAAGACCAGTGAGCTTTATGTCCATTCATGGATCAGTGAATGCATAACCCTGAACACAAGATCTACAAAAAAGCTACCAAATGACTCATGTGGTAGCGGTGTAATGATTTTGATAGGTTTGCATAAATGTTACTGCTATAATGAATCAATATTCGATTTGAGATACATGCAGTCATTTTAAATAGATTTCCTCTAAACCTAGTACTTTCCTGTGCACTAAAAAATTTCAGCAACTGATAAATGAATTGATTAGAACCGACAGATCTACTTATAGAAGCAATGGCGCTAAATGTCCTGATTGATTAATCGAGCGTCTTCAAATGACTGGAAAACATCAATTCACTTTTACTTCTATAGCACTTTTAACAGCTGAACCCCCACCCCCGCCCCCCGCAACCCCCCACTTTTTTGTTGAAGATATTGCCTCTAATTGTGAGCTGAAACAATCTAGAACACTGCACTGCATTGGAGTAACCAGATTTCCTTTCCTTATTTTAAGAATTAAGCCATATGTGCTTTTGTAATTTAAGGACTTTGTGAAATTACACCCAACGAAAATGCACCACTACAGAAAAGCTGTCTGTATTACCTTTAACCTCTTGGTACCCCAATGTTCTCTAATAAGGACATCATATTTTTTCACACCAATATTGTATGTATGTCCTTGTAAATTCCTTATATAAGAGCCATTGGGTATTACTCTTTTTCCAAACTTCTTTTTGTTTGAAGACGTTGATCAAGTTCAATAATTATTGGGCGGTGAGGGACAGAGGCAGCATGAAGAAATGAGAAGACCGACAACATTAATTTTTGGGTCTCAGAAGGTTAATGTGGTAAAAGTCTCTTGTTCAAAAAAAAAAAAAAAAAGAAATATAAATAGCTAAAAAATAAATCTGCCAATTTACTTTTTACTTTTATCTCCTCTCCACCTTCTTGTTTTAAAAGACATTACATTTGCATTTATATATATATATATATGCATACATTTTTTTGTATCCTATATTTTACCTCATATGTATATTTTATTTTATTATATATATTTTTCTTATTTCTATCCTTTTGCATCTTACATTTATCTGACCTTTGTGCTTTTCCTCTTGTTGCTTTGATAGTTTATTCTTTCTATTTTGGACAGTCGTACTAAGCATTTTACTACATATTGTACTGTGAATGATTTGTATGTGACAAATAAAATTTGAATTGAATTGAACATTAAAGAAAATGTGATTTATTTTTCTCATAGTGCATATTTGCTGTTTATACAGTCACAGAGAGAAGGCAAGCAGTAACGAGTAATAAAGGAAAGTCAATATGACCTTGAGAATAAGCATCTTGGCATTGGCAGAAGACGGCATTTTAGAAGGGTAAGGACAAGACTCAGGACATTTCCCTTCCAGGCCAGCAGAGGGCAGGCCTAAAGAAATACTGGTGCAGGCTTTAACAGTCACTCATGGATCACTTTCTGGTGTTAGCAAACAAACGGTTCTTGTTTTACTGATCTCCTTGCTATAAGACCTCAATACGGTTGGAAGCCGACACTTCAGGAAAACTTGGAAAATGATGCATATAGCTTTACCAATAATCTCAAAATATTATAATTATCAAATTTTTTATTTAGTTTTGCATAGCTGGAACTTAGCAAAGATGGATTTTTGATTTAAAAATTCCTCTCAGATTTTTTCCTCTTTTCATGCCATTAGAGTACTTTCAACAATAAAGTGGTCTCACCAAGATGCCCCTGATCCTGCTTCCATTTTTACCGCATATGTGCCATCCAGTCTTTTTTGCAGATCAGTGTTCTTAATCACAAAGTCTCGCCTTTGTCTGATGTGCACCTTCTAAGCTTTATTCCGATTGCTATAATGTTATTATGTCAGGCCTTCTCCTGTTCACAAGTTTGTCTGTGTGTCATCTTTGAATTTTTACGTCTGAACATTATTAAAAAAAAATTCTGCTTTATCTGTAATAAACGGTATTAAACCTCATGTAAATGGATTCTGATCCTGTCTCTGATTAGTCAGTGTTTCAGATCATTTTAGGAAATGTGGGACTCACTTACAAAATAATCCCAAATCTAATTTGTCCGAAAGAAAACAGATGAAAAGTAAGAGGCGAGGGGAGGGATTTACAGCCATAGCCTTCGATGAAATGACTGGAGTACTTTCTTAGGACAAATTATCATCTCGCATACAGAGCTCTGAGGACAGGCTCCGGTTCCACATCAACCTCGACCAGGAAAAAACATCACCGAAGATCAAAGAATAAATACAAATATAATGTACAGTGATGAAATAATTATAAGGGTTTATCATCATAAAGGTATCATTATGGTATGGTTTAGCTGTAAAAATCTTTATGACTTCACTAAATTTAAACTGCAATGAAGAGAACTATAAATTTGCACGATTTCTGGTTGCCACATGGTTGCATTTCATTTAAGTGTTTATGAGAAAACAATTAAGGTTATGGTTCGAATTAGAATTAATAGCCACCGTAGGTTCGCAGATTCCTTTATATAAAATGTAACAAAACTATTTCTGCTTGTTAGAACTCCACTGGGTTGTTCTGCAACTAAAAGAGACTAGACGCTGCAGTGATCTCACCGATGCACGACGGCAGTGGTTTGTCCCAAACACGTCTGTCTCCACTCAGACACGTCAGTGTACTGCTGCCATGCAGTGTGTAACCAGGATTACAGCTGTACAGAACAAACGTGTTGGCAAAATGACCGTCGTCCTGGATCTTGTAGCCGTAGTTAGGAGTGCCGGGCTCTTCACATTTCACAAGGTCAAAGCCTGGTAAAGGAAAGAGAAGAAAGGGGAAGGGGGAAAAAAAGCTTATTAGAATGAAACCAAGCTTGGGTGAGGCTAGATTCTGCTGAATCACAGTCTGCTGATCGAATATTCAAGGAGTCCTTCCCATCACTGTAGCAACCGTAGAAAGAAAAAGTGCATGGTTTTATTTCACAGATTCCGTGATACAGAACAGGCGGACCTGTGAAATACTATTCCCATATAAAGTATTTAAGGAGGACGATAAGATTAAACAAAACCTCGATAGTTCAATAGCTAACTGAACGTGATGACTGGAATTGGACAAAAATAGAAATATAGATTGAGGAATACTTTAATATAGATTTGGAAATATCTCAGTGATGTTCCTGCTAGACAATAAGGCAAACTCCTAGTTTATATCAGAATAATATTAAATTCACAGCCCCCCCCCCCACCCCCCTTTGTATTATTTACTTCACAAATCAACCTGAACCAACCAACCATGCATGATCTTCTACATTAATAAATCATAAAAAACAATCCCAGTAGAAACACTTGTATTCATTGACATTTGTAACCCAGTCTGGCAAAATGAGTCACAGTGACCAAAAATTTAAAATTAAAAGAGGAGACTCTAAGTTTTAAAATGCTATGACTCAATTTTGAATTTTTGGTCACTGTGACTCATTTTGCCAGACTAGGTCACATTTGTTTAATACGGTAAATACACCGATCTGACTCGAGTCATGTGTATATAATTAATGAAAAAAAGGATACTTTGCTGAAATTTGGTTTCCAGGATTATATATTGGAAACTGCTATTCAGCATTACGTCTACTTTTTTTAACCAGTTCATTCATTCATTTTCTGAACCGATTAATCCTAATTAGGGTCGCGGTGAGGCTGGCTGGCCGACTCTGGGCGAGGGCAGAGTACACCCTGGACAGCTCGCCAGGCCGTTGCAGGGCAGAAACACACTGACGACAATGCAGCCTACTTTTTTACCAAAGTAAACAGTGGTACTTTTACATGCCTCTCACCCCAGACAGTGAGAGACATGGCCGGCATTTGATAACCTAGTTAGCCACACTGGGGGGAACGGATCATGTAAACCAGCACCCTACCACCGGGGCACCATTGCGCCCTTTTTACCAGTTAATAATCACAGTTATGTTTATCAAAGAGAAACCAAAATTCATAGAAGCTTGAAGGGAAAAAAAAATAAATCCACATACAGGGGGGCGACACTGCACTGCAAAAAGTCACACATGATTCACGTGTATCCGATGGTAAATACGGAAGTCATTTGCATACCACTGGTTCATGTAAATGAGCTGATGTTTGTCTGAGGTATGTGACCGGAACCTCGTATTGTGTAGATATGCCTAGTTTTATTTTATTCACAAGTTCATGAGTTTATATCGGACTTACAAGTTTTATATCTGTATACTGTCATTTGGCCATTATCTTGCCTTATATGAAATGAGAAATTCACACCCTTTTCTTACGATTTTGCACACTCGCAGCAGTCTTTTCAAACAGGTTCATGCAAACTATTAAACCATGTACCAAATGGAAAAAAAACACCTAATGATGAACATATACCCATGACCACATGTAAAAGGAGAGTTTGGAATACTTGCCTTTCATTTCTTTAAGGTGTTGTTTAAGTCACTGCGAGTTTAAGTTTTGGTGGAGGTACGGTATTCACCAACATGTGGTTGGTCATTTGTCATTTTGACTGTAAAAAAAAAATTCTGACAACACCCACGAAAGGATTTTCAACAAACTTGGTTGGGAGACTACTTTACCTGAGTCCCAAAATGGATTGATTTTGGAATGTCAAGGTCAAAGCAAGGTCATCAGATTTTGAAAATGGAGCGCTTATGACTTTGGAGTGAGTGCTGACAGACTGTGGAAGACAAATAAGAAACCATATATGGACTTTTAAATTAGACAATTACCTTTGACCTTAAGTGACCTTGAAAGGTGAAAACCAAGTTCACAGGATGTTGAGCGCTTAGAAGCTTAGAGTGCCAGCAGACATGCTTTTAGGAGACTGTATAAGGACTTTTAAATGAGACAATTATCCCTAGCCATCTTGTAAATCCTTCAAAACAGATAATTTTTTGACAAGTTATTCACATCTACATACTATAGAACATACTGTAAGACGAGCACTCGGGTAATTTAAAGCAGTATTCATATATAGCCTATTTAGTACATTAAACATGCTGTACGGTGAATTCAGGTTGCACTCTGTAAATGCTCCTCTAGTTTATTTCTAGATGGAAATAAGCCATTGGTTTGTGCAGCTTATTATGGTGTATGGTACATCAGTGCTGAAGTTCATATTACCTAGTGCATATCACATATCTTAAGGAAGCCATAACAGCTATAAAAGTTCACTACCAGCCGAGTGGAAATGTGTGTGGAATAAAGAACTTCTCTTCACACTTACTTCACAGTTCAATACTTGATGATCATATTTCAACAGATGTAACTGACAGGTCTTTTCACTCACTTTGTAATGTCTATGCACAGGGATATTGTTCTGCACACTCATTCTGCAGGTTGTCACTTTCTCTATTAGGTACGAGAGAAATGTTTCTCTTTTTTTCTTCCTACCCATGCTGGTGAACCAGAACGCCAAAAAGAAAAATAAGCAAGCAAATCAAATCACAGTAGGGAGGGAGTGATTTTTGTTTAATAATGACAAAGGTTGTTCCATAGAAATAGCACCTGTCCACCACAGTTGCCGTTGCAGCCCCAGGCAGGTCATTTTGAATTAATATTGGCACAACATATGCTTGAGTGTGAGTTCATCTTTTATGTGTTCATTTGCCCAGTTCCCTGTAGTCATGTGGAACGTGTTTTATCTTCCATGTTCTAACTGCATGTTAAAGTAATTCCATGAGTCTCTTAAAAGCATACGACCTGGAACAGAGCATGTGTTCAACTATTCCCCTGTTACACAGTGCACAGAGTCAATAGGCATGTAGGAAAACTAACACTTTATTAGTATAACCATTCATTTTTACAAATATTTCCATGAAAAGTACAGAATAATCAGTACTGACGCCACACGGAAACGGCACAATCTGATCTCGGGATAAATAATTACTCAATGTAGGTCTTGGGGACTATTCAGTGATATCCACAAGTCTGAGGCAAATATTTTATTTAGTGTATACTACGCGGCAACATCAGGAAAACACACTAAAACTAGATCTTTATGGTTGAATTCTATATTTTAAATTATTTAGGCATTACCAGGTTTGGATAATGTGAGACGGATAATAAACACTGCACTGAATGCAAGTCCAACGAGTGCAGCGAGTTTGTGTGCGGTGTAGAATTGCCCTCACAGTCCATGCCTTGAACATCATGCGAGACAGCCCAAGAATATCTCTGAACTAGAAGCATTCTGCAAGGAAGTGTGGGTAAC
Source organism: Neosilurus hyrtlii (assembly GCA_028564935.1). Taxonomy (NCBI): domain Eukaryota; kingdom Metazoa; phylum Chordata; class Actinopteri; order Siluriformes; family Plotosidae; genus Neosilurus; species Neosilurus hyrtlii. The sequence goes on from JAOUQZ010000039.1 coordinate 5,067,932, forward strand.
TAAGCACTGATGTATCAGAGTATCCAAACATTTTCTTTTCTTTTCCAATGTAAAACCCACTGTGCAATAATATTGCCACTATGTTCATCTATATTGGCCTTATATCCTGTTTAACTATATTTTTTTATAGTTTGCTGCAGAGATTTTATTTAATTTTTCCACTTCAAATCATCAAAAAAAAAAAAAAACGAGACATCTGTAAGTAGACCGTTATTAAACATTGATGTTTGGAGTCTGCTTTGTAACAGCCAGTAAGTTTTCCAATGGGGGAAACTCTTGCTCTTTCTGGTTTCTTAGTAACATGACTAAGGTTTTTAGTTTTGTCTAAATAACTTCCACAGAGAAGGAAAATAGAGGCAGGCCAGAGCAAACTTGTCTTGAATGCTATGAATGTTCCATGACATTACATGTTACCACAATTTTTTTTTAATTGGTCTTGTAATAATAAAGCAAACTTTGGCAAATCAGTCTAGACTGTATGTCCTGAAGTGTTTTCTTCATATAATAAAAAATCACTAATTGAACAGCAGAAACTGGACATGTTCAGATATTCATTAGGCACTTTCACACTAGATTATGGTTTCAGATTAAATCAATCAGAAGACTGTAGCTCAACTATATAGCATGTAAATACTGCATCATGTGGGACAACCAAGCTGAAAAGTCTTTAGTAAATCTGTTTGGGAAACCTTGGAGATTTCTGTCAAAATAATGTCTTCGGTGGTGGGAGCAACATGTCAGAGCCGATCTCAGAGGCATTCAGGACTCCCTCGACTATTCCCGGTGATTTCCATTATCGCCAAGGGTTTCCCCAAGTGGCTGCCATATTGCTTCTCAGTCATTTATTAATTAGCTTAGTATTAGGCTACCTCAAACAACCTGATTCCTTTTTCATATCACGTATTCTTTAATGCCAAATGTCTACATTTGTACACAAGAAGTCAAAAGAATGTGTTAAAGTAGTGCACTACTTCCAGGTTCAGCTGAATACAAGAACTGGTTCACCCCCGCCCTATTTCTGTAAAAACCCCAAGATAGCTCTACACCAAAATGGCCTTCTAGGCAACTGGGGCTAAGTTCCAATAGGAGAATCTGGCAGAAATAGCCAAGGGAGTCCAGACTGTAGTAAAACATGTTTAACCTCCTGCAATGTCTAAACAAGTACATATAGATAAAAAAAAAAAAAGTACTCACTTGTGTATATCAGTTTGAAGCCTTTGCTGGTTCCTGTCCCATTACTATTGAACTCAACCCACAGATGGTTGGAGGTACTGTTGACAATGATGTTGGTCATTTCACTTCGGGTAAAGTTGCCCAGCAGTCTTGAAGAACTGTTCGGACCATCATAAATCTGTAAACAAAGAGAGATGTATAAGAGACACAAGAACACACCAGGGCTCTGCAAATAAGAAAATTCTGGAACCCTGGAATGTGTGTGTTGACTTAGGTATTTGTTTTTGAATATTACAAGCACATTGAGACAGTATGCGTCATATGGAAGAGGACAACAGCAGCATGGTAGGAAATATTAAAGGTCATAAATCACTGTCAGACTGTGTTTTCCCCCCTCCATTTTCTGCCAGAGCAGAACGTTATTTTAACCCCTAACTGACTACATTGCGCAAATAAAGCGCTGCATTTGTAAAGTGAAATGCCAGAATGTGCAGAAAGTCAACTCTCTGCTCAGCTGGAAAAAAACTGCAGATCTTACCATCCAATCAGCACCAAAACACTTGCAGAGTTATTCATGCAACCCAAATTTACTGCAGAATCATTTGAACAAGTTTGTCACAATGCTTAGTATTACATCAAATGCAATGGGAACGGAGATAATAAGGCTATAATGTCTTTATGGAAACACTTTCTCTGCTTCGTGAAAATACTACAGGCAGAAGACTATAATAAAGATTCAAGTGTGTCTGAACGCGACAGAAAAACTGCTGCTTATATGCTTTCACCGCGGCGTAATTAGTGACCGTAGTGCTCTTTAGGGATCTCTGTTCTCATTGGAAGATATGTGCGCCTTGAGCGCTGTATCTTAAATGAATCTATGAAAAGTTAATGTCTTCACTTAGTCACATGTATGGCTGTCTTGTGGATTCCAAGCTCTTTCATGTTATCTGGGCGGCAATCAACCTCAGATGACGCAATGAGGAAACTTTTGCGTAAATGACTACTAAAATACAAAGTAGCTTGAATTCTTTTCAAAAACACACACTACTGTTGAACTTATTCTACTATTCATTTTTAACCACTTTTTAATTTTTTTTTTTTAGCTTTTAGCAGGGGTGTGAGCATGACTTTTTGTTAAATTTAGCTTTTTTCTGCTCCCACTGGGGTTTTTTTTGCACCTACCCACAATATTTTCTAATGAATTTAAATAAATGAGTAATTTAGCTCACCATGACCCTGAGTAGAAGAAAGCATTTAGTGAAGATGAATGAAGTAAATGTGCGCTACTGTGCCACAGAAGCACCTTTTATCCTCTTGCGTTAATGAATATGGCCTTTAACTCCAGCAATATTATTGGATCCTGCTCCCACTGCATGCCTCTACCTTGTAGGCACTATATACCTTTCCATGCAATACCAATATAAATAATATTTAAACCAATTTCTGCCCCATGCTAGTAAAAGTTCCTTGTAGCACATTTATACACAAGCTTCAATGTAAATTAGGAAATTACACCTAGAGAAAACATTTTAAATGAAAGTTCTAATTATATTCATTTTACTTTTGTTTAATCAGGTCAGAACATCCAACTGTGCCAAGCATAGAGTTGGGGCATTAAACGGATCAGACAAACCTGCAGAAAGTCTCCATCACGTAGCTGGAAGTTGCTAGCCATGAGCTGGATCCCCTTGCCATTATCAGTCTGGATTCGGTAAATGCACTCGTGGTTGTTGTCATAGTTTGCTGGGTAGTTAGGGGACAGAAGAACTCCTTCACTGCCCACAGACGAGGCGCCGCACTCAGCTGGGCAAAACCGCATGAGCACAGTATAGAAATGATAAAAGACAGAAAGAAGATTGTTTAGGAGGGTTGAGACCGTCCTACATCAATTCCAGAAATGTTCATGTCCCTTCCCTCACACAATACTTCAACGTTCTATGGATATGTTGTGGTGTGATAGTCCCTAACTTCCCCTAAAATAGTCCCATAAAGTAGCGGCTCTCTTGGCTAAAAGTGGTGCTCACTTGAAATAATTAAGCTAGCAGCACCCTGACAGCTGTTGCTCTGCTTCTTGTTGATAGGCCAGTCTGACTATTTTCACCAGATGGAATATGAGCCTTTGTCATTTTGATGGATCACAACTTCAAACTTCGGAAGAATGCTAATTAACGTGGGACTTTATGCGGTAGTGCGGTGTTGGTCGCAAAAGCCCAGGGCTACACTCGAATGAAATGTCCTTGCAGTTAATATTCTGCTCTGGTAGGCTGTAGGATATGAGCAGATGTTGCTCCGATTCTTGTGTTGACTACCTTCTATCCAAACTTTTTAAGAGTGTTTATAAGAGATGGTGAGGAGAATTCGCTCTAATGGCTGATTCAATCCTCTGCTGAAGATGAAGATAAATAAATACAAGTGCTGTTTTCCAAGAGAACTAAATGAAAGTGAAAAAGTAGCACGACATCGATCCCCTGCCCCTTCTAAAGATCTAAAGATGCACGGAGCCAATGTGGCATTTTAATGCAGCCAATATTTAAATTTCAATAATTCACAATTAACGATTCCTGGAGTCATTGCACCAATTAGGGGTAACCATGAGATTCGTACATCGACATACATACACACACATCTCTTAAATGATTGACTAGAGTAATAATCTGAAGTAAAAGCCTTGCACAACAGCCATTGATCATTCAGTCGGCACTTTTCCACTAGTGGTTCAAAAAACAAACAAACAAACAAAAAAACCCCAGAGGATTTCATACGGTCATGCTTAATTTATCAAGTACTGTTTGAGGGGGAAAAACTAAATCAAATAAAATTAAAACAAACGATATACCATTAGCTCAATATTTTATTATTAAACTAAGACATAATTCAGTCAAAACGATCCTAAAATAGCTTAAATAAATAAAAAAAATGTTCAGAAACCAAATACTAAATCAGCACCAAATCCTAAATCAGTTTTGCGAAAAGAGTATTTAAAGAAATTGGTGGTGTTTCTGTGGATATTTAGGTTAATAAAGGAAGCCAAAACAACATTAAAGGCATCATCGAACAAATCACAGCCATCTACATAAGTACAAATTTAGCTTTTAAAGGCTATATACATATAAATTTAGGTTATTCAACCAATTTTTTTTAGGACTTTGCACAGCAGGATTTCAGTCTTTGAAAACTTTACAGCCCTGTAAGATTTCAAAAAATTAATGTTGCAATTGATTCTCACACACACTAAGTTTGAAAAACTTTCAATTCCTTTCCATTTGCAAGGTGAAAGGCTATTTAACAAATACAGATTAGTATTTTGGACATTCGTTGCATATTTACATGACTTTTTGGCAACTAAATGAACAAAAATCATGACAGCTTCATTAATTATAACATTGGTCATAGTTTAATTATCAGTTGCTCCAGGCCTATTCACTAAAAAGGCTGCAAAGCCCTTAGAGTCCTATGACTTCCAACTGTACTTTTGATCCCTTTTAGCATTTTTACCAAAATTCAGATTTTATAACTGAATTTGGCTCCAAATATCTGTATCTCTATCTGTAATATGAGTAACACCCAAAGTTATGGTTATTTTCTCTCAGGGCAGAAGTGGCTGAATCCGATTGGACGGCCGTGAGCTACCTATGCAGAGCTTTTAAGCCAAGCCTTTGAGCCTAAACTGCTGAGCTGTATTAATGAGATTCATGTAAAATGTAATATTGTTTCACTTCTGTAAGTTGCTCAGGATAAAATCTTCTGCCAAACACCATAAACATATCATATCAAAAATAATTAATAAAAGTACTACCTACCCACACACCTGGGCAGGGCTGCACTCCAGACGCGCCGGCCTCCTCCCAGACACGTGAGTTTGCTTTCGCCTTCTAGCCGATACCCCGCGAAGCAGGTGAACACCAAAGAGTCACCTACACCGAACTGAAAACCCACCCTCCTGCTGTAGGCTGGGACACCAGGATCATCACATGGCTCCAGGTCATACTCTAGAAATGTAGGACATGCCATTCATAATAATCCTACAACACGGTGCAGTGTTTCAGAACATGTCAATGCAAAATAAATAATTTTTTTATATATATATATATATATATATATATATATATATATATATATAAACAAGCAGATATCCCAAACAGTAAGCTTGTGAATCAGTGCAACATGACTCAGATGGCAAGATACACAGAAAATACTCTATTATTATATCTATATTTTCCTTTCTTATTGCTCCTTCCATGTTCCAAAGTACATAAAAGCCCTTCTACCAAAACAAAGCAAAACTAACAATTCCAGTATAATTCCAGTAAAATACTCTTTCGAACCTTTACAAGCTTTGGAGAAACAAAACCCAGTACACAGTTTAGGATGAGAGCTTCATCATTCTTCATCAAAATCATCCTGGCTCTGATACCTGAGAAAGTGATGTTGAAGCCCTCGTAAGACATGGAGAAGTCGGAGATGAAGCGGATCTGGGCGCTGAAGTTTCCAAACAATCCCGCTTTGACGGAGGGAGGCAGGACAGAGCCTGTGAGTCGAGCCACAGGTTCGTTGAGGCTTCCATCCTCCATGATGAGTAAGTAATCGTGCGAGTCCTCCAGGTGGAAGGTGTGAAAAACCAGCTGTACCCCTGCAGAGTTGCAGATGAGATTAAATCCCTGTATGCCAGAGAGGCTTGCTTTTGTCAGTGGGTGCACAATAACAGCAATAACGTCAAAAAAGAAAAGGAAGGTTGGAGAAGTTATAAAATGGAGAGGAACAATAAAGATCATGTAAGGCCCTGTTTACATCTGATATTGACATGCATCTTGAGGAGTCAGGTCATGAGAGGCCAGCTCTTATCTGTTCACACCTGATCATGTCACTGGCCACGTTGTTACTTAAGCGAACAGGTGAAAGCTTCATGACAGCACTTCAACACAACACTAGGCTAATATCAAAACTGAATCACATCTCCATTATAAGGAACACACATGCAATCTTAAATTGTCCACTGTAACCTCAAATTCCTGTTCCTGACGTGATCATCTCTTGTTGCCCAACTGCCCCTCAGTTCAAACCAGTTTAAACTTTCACAAAATGCACTGATTCTTACTGGAAATATTAAGTGGGCTCTGAGTCCAAGAATTTCATTGCCGGTAGTGATGTTTCATATGACAAATACACTTGAAACCCAAAACGTGCCTACAAATTCATGATGCTGCAGCTATAGAGAGCTGTATTTCATTTTAATGCTGGCCCAAATATAGTGATGCCATAAAATGTATTGTGACTCAGCAATATTTAGTGTTTAACATATCCGGCACACAGAAGGTCCAATCACGTGTGGTGTGGTGATGGACTCTTGTTGATTTCTGATCATTTTGGGTGCTGAACAGCTTTAATAAACTTTCCATAGAATCCTGTTAATGCCTAGAGCACCATTTGGCATAGCAGATTTTCACTAATAGCTTAATTCCGCGTGAAAACGCATGTAAGCATGAGGTGTAAAAAGGACCCAAAGGATGATACTAAGAGGAATTTGCTGCAAAGAGGGTCTAACTGTATGTAAACTTATCATTTGCTTTAAGTCCTTTTAGTTAAGGCTGTTCACTTACCTTTGCCATGAGACACCTCTATGGTCCATGTGCAGTTCAGAGAGTTTGGGTAGAAATCCGGAAAGCCAGGAGAGAGGATAGTTCCACTTTTCCCTTGAACATAACCACCACACAAAGCTGAAAGGAAAAAAAGAAAAGAAAAGAAAAGAAAAGGGAGGTAGAAGCACACATATGGTGCCGGATTATTGAAGTTCCAGGCTTGATTTGTGTACAGCTTTATTTGTAATAAAGGGCTCCCCCTCAATCTCCTAACACCTGGAGTATGGTCTGCGACACCGAAGCTGCAGCTTCCTTTGGTAATTATTCCTGTGTCATCCTTGTAGATCATTTTACTTCTCTTGCTAACAATAACAGCATGCAAAACAACAATGATTATGCCCATGGACCGCCTTGGAAGAGTGGATTTGATTAGTATTCCAATTGCGGAAAAAATTACCCAAAGAAATTGAGACATTAGAATAAGTGTCTAGGAGGATTTGATATGGAAATCTAGGTCAGACTCTCAGTACACTATACCCATGGAGCGGAGAATCTAATATGCACTTTATAAATTCCATAAACAAACTTTAAACTCCTTTCCTAAGTTGCTAAAGAAAATAATAGTGGTGATGTGGGAAAAAAAACACCCTTCGCTAAATGAAAAGTATTTAGCAAACTAGAAAATAGATGTATAAGCCCAATATTCCCACAAATGTCTAATTTCTTGGTTTTAATAAAAAAAAAGAGCTATTTTGTTTGCTTCGGTATTGAATTTCAGCTACATTAACGGTGAAACACAAGCTTGTTGTAAATGGATATGGAAATAGCACCACTTTTCATAAACCAAGGTATCAAATGAGCAGATCTTGAGGCTATATAGTGAAGCTAGTAATTAAATGTAGCTGTCATTGTGTACATATGACATACTGTATGCCCTGGGCAACAACGGAAGCTTAATGTACGTGTACGGATCTTTTACTGTAAGACAATTAAGGTTCATATGCTGGTACGGCACTCTGTCAACAGTACATGGGAAAGCAGCTCATACATCATTTACTGGCAAAATAACAGACTTGGCAAATAATACTTTCGCTAAGAAAATTGCTTGGGACAATATGTTCATAAGTTTAAAATCATTACTGAATGGGACAAAGTTCTCACCGAGATAAACTCTATTTCATAATATTTGGATATAACAAAGTAAAAATACATTTGGAATGAACAGGGAATATGTTCTAAAGGAATACTAATATAGATATGAATAGTGGGAATCTGGGGACTAGGATCCTGCAGGACAAAACAAACAAAAAGTTGTTTCAGGCATGAGGTCTTTACTTTCAAGTGGTGCTTGAAAGCAAAGCTTGCGGGCAGGTTTGCCAGGTTCCTGCAAAATTCCCAGCTCAACTTTGTTTTAAATAAAAAACATAAAAAGATTTGAAACCAGCCCACAGGTAAGCAATGGACAGGTACTTTTTCTGAAACAAGTTCACAGAGGTGCACACGCATTTCTGATGCAATCCATCAACACAGTCCATGAAATAAAAACCCACATTGTGCATACACATTACTGCACATTCTTAAATGACAGTCCTCCATAGTTATATATACACATTTTAAAAAAAGAACATCTCAGAAAAATATAGGTAACCCACCCTTCATCTGAAGTTAATCCGATAAAATAACCGTCATCAAAATGCAACCCTGAATTGGAACACCATTTTTTGAAAGCATTAACTCACTTATTTAATCACATTTGAGGAAAGTAAGCCTGCTAGTTGAGGACATTTTGACACACTTCAAGGCAAAAGCAAAAAGGAGGGGAAAACAAAACTAAATAGCATCTTCTGTTCAAATTTGTATTTGTTTAAGATTATATATCTAAAATATAATCCTGTTGCTTATCCGAACAGTATTCCCTCTTGTGTACATAAAAGGTATATAAATAAGTGTTGTGTTTTTACTGAGCGTCTTGTATGATAGGAGTCAGTCTGATAAGAGCACAAAGAACTAACTAAAGCTACCTGGAAATAGAACAATCATGTTTTATCAGTCAAAGTGCAGTTTCTGTGACCCATAAAACTACTATTACATTCATTCATTCATTCATCTTCTGAACCGCTTATTCCTAATTAGGGTCACGGGGAGGCTGGCGCCCATCTCAGCCG
>JAOUQZ010000039.1:5095393-5105705 GCA_028564935.1 Neosilurus hyrtlii
GCATAATAATTCTGCACACTAATAGTTGCCTAATAATGGTGTACATATAGATATTCTCTTAAAGCCAAAACTTCACTCTACTTAAATGTTCAGGTTTGAGGGTTTAACATTTTGGATTGACCAAGAGCACCGTATAGTTCTACAATAACAATTAATCCTCAAAAATACAGCTTGCCTAATAGTTGTGCACACAGTATATATGTGGCACTATGTACACCATAAGTCATCTTTAGTAACTGCCTAACTGAGACTGTGGTCGTTTAATTTAGACTACTAATTTATTTTTATTTTGGGGAGATAAATAAGTAAATAAATAAATTAACAGAAACCAGAGCAGCATTCAGAGTAAAAAGTAACTCCGCCAGGCACAAATGGATTATTATAACTTGGTATAGATGTGATCAAATGTCTCCGCCTGTCTGATGAACATTTTGCTGCATACTAAGGAATAGTCATTTTTTGAGGATTTGAAGAATTTTTTTTCAACATGATCCCATGCACAGGTAAAGCCCAAAATATACTGTTTTTTTTCCTCTTCTCCCCACTTGTATGACACCATGCTGTAGAAATAAATCCAAAAAAAAATGCAATTCAAGGTTTGTTACATTCTCTTAAGATCTGTAAAGGTCTACTGCGCTTCCTATGTTCTGTCATGATTGGCGTCAAATCGTAATTCATCGTAACAAAAATTTTGACACGATCAGTGCGATCAACACAAATCCACCAAGTTCCTGATTTAAATCATGGAAATGGTGGACATAATGCCCCAGTGTAAACCCAGGGTAGGGTAACAATTAAATTCTATTTTATGGCGTAGGGTTGTTCCTCAAATCCCCCACTTTTGCACTTCTGCATAGCTGAACCTTTAATCATCTCAGTGATATCTCTAGATATGAATTTTGGCCTAGCCTGTATGGTTTGCTGTTGTGTGCTGCCAGAAATGAATTCCTCATCCTGACTTTTATGTGCAAGATGTTTTATGGAAGGGTTACTTGTGTTGAAGAAAGTTGGTGTAGTTCCTCCTATTGATGCTTTTACAGAGTACACTTTGCAATGTGTAATCATTAATCGCAAAATACATCCTGATCCCTGTTTTTTCATCTCTCCTGTTTGGTAATGTGGCAATGTACACTATGAGCTGTACATCATATATAAATACCTGGTATCTGCTCTCTGTTTCATGGCGCTTGCACCAGTATGAGTAAATGAGCAAAGCATCGAGCCAACACCTAATTCCAACATTGGATTTGATGAATCCCTAGCTTAAGACTAAATATGAGAGCTGGACTGAGGTAGCTGAGGGTGGGGAAAGGTCAGAGTCAGAACCATGGATCATGCTGATGGCACGCACTAGCATTTTCTACCGTTTCTAGAGCATGCAGAAAGAAAGAAAATACAGAAATAAAAAAGACAGACAGAAAGAAAGGGAGAAACAAAATGTAGCCAGAAATATAGAAAGGATGAAAAAGAAAGACAGAGAAAACAAGAAAGGGTGAAATACACACATTTTGAAAAAGAACGGAAGACAGAAAATGTTCTGGTTTTGGCCACCCACTAAATCCAATTATACAGGTGAATAATTGTGGCAAAATAAAAAAAGACCCATGTATAATGGCATTACATAACACCAAGATATACAAACAATCGCTGTGAGTCTTACATTAAAATGTGGAAGATATTATATTTAGTTAGTTTTATTTCCCACTGCTGTAACTTTTACTAACCTTCATAAATAGCCTTGAAGCCCTGCGATCCGATGGTGTCATCAGACTGGAGATGCAGCCACATCTGGTTGCTCATACTCACAATCAAATCAGGCACACTGGAGCCTGTCAGACTGAAATAAAGACATAAAAAAAGCAGAGTCATATGTTATTGTTTCAGTATGAATAAAGCTTCAATAAGATCTGTGGCTGTAGAAATACACATTTTTTTCCTACATGTTGCAATTATATTCAGGATAAAATTTCAATATCAGTGTCTGTAAATGTTCAAGAGGTAAGGATGGGACTTGAAAACTCACACATAGAGCACTCTTCTGGCATCACCGATCTTTCCTCCATCACCCACGGTTAATGTATCATAGGCTCTCTCAAGGTCAAACTCCTCAAAGGCCAATTTAATGACCTGCACAGGAATAAGGAGACAGTCAACTCTTTATAAGCTACAAAGAAATACGCTTTTACACGCATTTATATCCCTTTTTATACACTTATGCCAGTATCTCAGGGCAAATTTTTGTATTCTTGGTCACTCCTTTGACAAATGTTGGTGAAAATCAGGGCTTGGCTCCCTCAATAGCAACATTTTCCGACAATTATTAACACTTAACAGCTGGTGAACGTTGACTGTTAGCGACTATTAACAACAGTGCTTGCGATGATTAGCGACTATTTGCCACTGTTTGGAAACATTCGGGACCTTTTGCCATCTCCTGGTAAAATACCAGGAGAATGTCAGGCGAATCTTGGAATTAAATCGCCCATCTCTATAAAAAGGGTGAACAAACCCAACCTAACATTGTGTTCACTACTTGAACTTGAAGACCCGTGTCACAACCATGTACCTGTTTTGCAAACGTTTACAGGAAAAATTAATTCGCAAAAAACTGAAATATGGTAAAAACAATGAAAACTGTTTTGCAACCTTTTTTATGAACCCTGACAAAGCCCAAATTTTCCTAAGTTTGTCAGCAGCTACTGCTCTGTGAGATACTAGCTTAACCAGACAAGATAATAGGAGCACTTGCACACCTACTCCTTTATGCAATTATCAGCCAATCATGTGGCAGCAGCACTATGTCTAATATGTCATGCTGACAAAACTGTGAATAGGGTTCAGGGATGACGATTGCTGGTGTCAGGTGGGCTGGTCTGAGTATTTCTGGGGCTGCTGAACTTGTGTGATTTTTGCACGGTGCAACCTCATGGGTTCACGCAGAACAGTGCAAACAACAACAACAGCAACAAAAAATCATCCCGTGAGCAGTGTTTTTGTAGGTCAGAGGAGAACAAATGGACTTGTTCAATCAGACAGGAGGCCTATTGTAACACAAGCAACCACTCTTTCCACCCAAGATAAGCAGAAAAGCACTGTTGAAGTTTAATCAAAACATTAACAGAAGCTTTTGATTTATGCATGTAAGCAAATTTTATATATTGTCCTGAAATCATATGATTGATAGAATGAATTAAACTGCATAATTGAGTAAGTAGAATTAAAGTGACCAGTGAGTGCATGTTTGGACATAAATAACAAGGATTCATAACTTAATATTGTTGCAATCAAAACCAAGTCACTGCCATTCGGTGAACGGAAAAGAACAAAGCCTGGAGTCAAATGAGCATTTGAAGTGTGAGTGAAAAGAAAATTGCATTTCCAGAAAGATGGCTTGAAGGAGGAACCCAACATGGGGAATAAAAATAAATAAATAAAAATAAAGCTTAATTAGGACAGGCCCATTATCAACATCCTCACATTCTCTTAATTGGGCAATTAAAGAGATATTGCCCTCGTTCATAATTCTTCCTGTTTTATTATTTCTTTTTCTTTTCAAGTGTCTTTCGTGAAGCCATATCCTTGGCAGGTAGAGTAACGTTCTTGGATGAATGAAGAAAAGTAGTAGAACTCAAACTGTCAACACACTCCCACACCGCAGATCATCAGTTAATTTAAGGTCGTTTAAAAGAATTGTGTCACTCGATTCGGCTCACAATGAATCTGAAAGCAATCGGAGGTGCTTTGAGTCCAACAATAAGTGCACTTGTATTTCTGAAACATGCCCTCATTCTCTATTGCACCCACAGAAATGTGTCTAATTGATCATACTTTAAACTGAATGGGCAATGATTTTGATTTAATACCCCTCGCCAAAACTATCACACACCCATACACAATGTCTTTTTTTTTTTTAAACCATAATTATTTGTTAACACTAGAGGTAAAAATGCAGGCTGGCGAGAGGTCATAGCAGTTGAACAAGCACAGATTTTCCACCGGGCCAACTCTGAACCTCAGAAGTACTTAATAGGCAATCCGTATAGATGTCGTAGTGTTTAGAGAGAATTGCTTGGTGGGGCATCAAATGAGAAGTCTAAACCCCAGGTCCTTAAATTATCCTGTCAAACAGTAAAGATGCCTTTTTTTGTTTGTTTGTTTTTTTTAAACACAAGACCTCGCCCGAGGCAAAAATCACCACTCACATTCCTTTTAAACCCAATCCTAACGTGACAGAACATCTAAACGATTGTTCCTTCAAACTGGCTTAACTACAACGTTTTAGACCACTATTGATCACTTCGTTTAATACAAAACTGTAAAACCTGACAACTGGTTCGATACCTTTTTTCTTTCCAGCAGAAGATGGTCTCAAATGCTTATTAAAGAAAATGTTTGTGATTGCATTGTGCCTTGCAGTTCTTCCTTCAGAGAAGTCTTTCCTTGTTAACTGTTTTTCCCCCCATTCGGAATGTTATATAGTAATTATTATGATTTTTGCTCAGAATGCACTTTGACTACACACCTTGACAAAGGACACGACATCACAAGCCACTGAAGCCATAAACAATCTCTTTCAGTAGTCTCCCATATTATCACCCAATATGTTATTCTTACCATGATTTTTCAGGCTTCCTTCCCATTTTATTTTTATTAAATTTTTACACAAATTCAACTCCCAAAATACTTAAATGCAATCAGTTTATGTAGTGTACACGAAATTGTTTTGTAGTTAAAACAGTCCACCTACAAGTGTAAAGCTCAGTTAAGGTGAATTTTAAACAAACCTGTTTCTTACTGTCAAATATAAACATACAAGAGTCAAAATGTTATGTAGACAATCAAGCACTGTGTGTATTCAACTACATTCCTTTATGAATAACTTTTGTAATAAGAGCACTTGGAGTGCAAACCTTTGCCAAGCCATATGAGCCAAATGTCCATATGAGCCAAAATGGCAAATAAATAAATAACCAAATGAACAAACAAATAAATAGACAAACAAACAAATAAATAAACAAGCACACAAACAAACAAACAAATAAATCATTTGATTACTTTAAGAAAAAATTTGAACCAGATCATCTTCAAAGTGTAATGGAGTCTTCCTTGTCTAAAGCCCCACCTCTCATAGACATTTCATAAAAATCAGCTTTTTGTATAATCCTGCTAACAAACACAAAGAGTAAAACATGAGGGAGGTAATAAATATTTTTTAAGGAACCAGAACTAACTGTTGCTAAAAGTATGCCACAGCAAGTGATGAATATATATACTTAGAAAAAAACAAGTGTATTATGTATAATCCAGTCGTATTCTGAATTATTTGACCATCTTCATAAATGATTACCAGCTGAATTTTGTGTGTTCAGAACCCTTTCAAGAAGTTGAATAGTCTTTTAGCTTAAGATGCAAACATACCAATACCAGGGCTTGAAGTTCTTAATGGTTTATTACGCAGAAAAAAACAGTGACTGCACCCATGAACATCCTCATAAATCATTACAGGCTGAATTATATATTAGAATTATTAGAATAATTGTTATAATTGCAACGTGGCTTTCAATAGCAATTTTGCTTCATATGCCTTAAACGTATATCGTCGTATTCCTTGTTCCACTTGACTCGATTGTTCACTGCGTATGTCATGCATTTCCACGCAACATAAGAGAATTAATCATAAACTGATTATCTCACAGAGAATGCTGTGAGAAGAGTTTACTATTTGTCCGGTTTTATTAAGCTGGGACTTAATCAGGAGCCCAAGGGTTTAGAGACTGACCTCAGCTTGCTGTTGTAGATAATAATGCGATACAGTATCCTAGATTGGTAACCGGCATATCTGTCTTAAATTGTGTCAACACACAAACATTTAAACTTTATCATACATTTGGCTTTAAGGAAGAATCAGGTATAAAGAAATATTGGAAGTGTGGTTTATTACATCATGTGTTTGAGATACTGAAGTTTACTAACATGCAACAGGTACATGTCCCGCCTTTCAAGATCATCTTGAAGGTGGATAGCCGATATTGTTAGCTCAAGTATTTTTTCTTAAAAGACTATGCAGATTTCTTTAACTTTTGTGTGCGTGTCTTCTTATTGAAATATACTTGATTTCAACACTGGATTGAACTTGTAGTGTTCAGGGAACCCAGCATAATGCATGCATTTGAACACTGCATTACTTCCTTGTACGTTATGTTTTCTATTACTGGCTAGCTACCACATAGGAGCATTATGGGTTTATTTATATACATATGTGGATTGGAGTCATTCACAATTGGAGCCAACAATTAAGTAAATGTTTTCTTCAGTCAAGTAAATGTTTCATACAGTCTACATGCATCAAACTTCATGTCATACCCAAGCTGATCGTATTCATACTGTACAGTGTGGGTTGCAGTAAAGTTATACGTTTGCTGACATCGTACAGTCTGTAGACACCATAAGACAGATGCAGGCATAAGACATTACTTTGGTATTCAGAATTGGTCAGTGACTCAAAACGTTCCGAAGTTATATCAATATTTATGCAGAGAAAGTTATTTATATTCACAGCAGGCTTTCACAGGTGCTTAACTTGATTTTCTAGTCGACCCTTTCGGATAATTAAAATTAACTGTGCAGTTCAGGTCTTCCAAGTTGCCATATTTTGTTCCCTCACTATTTCTTAGTTCAACATGCTACGTGATACAAAAAAAACAACAACAACCTAACAGTTAGTTTAGCCATCCCAAATAAGAACAAATTTAATTTAACACCAGTTGCAATAAAACCTTTCATGGATCCTATTTTCACTGTCACTGTTTAACTTCGGTCATATTTACACATCAAACAAGGTCAAAATACCCCTAAGAGATGTACTGATTATGTAATGATTGAGGTGTATTGCAAAAAAAGTAATCTGTCGGCCCAATAAAAGCATGCCTTCTTGTAATATGTTCAAATAAAATTTGCTCACATGTAGTGATTGATGAGAATTTGGTTCCAAATAAGCTTGTTCAAAGCAGGAAACCATGTGCTTTGCACGCGGGACTGTGGTGCACAGCTTGTGAACTCTGGGATTCATCATTTAGCTTCTGCACAAGTTCTCATAAGTGTATTTTGAATCCCTGCATTAGCCTACCAACGGTATAATTAACCCTTGTCTTATCGAATGTTGGCATTTAAAATAACAACAAAAAAAAATTACACCAGTTAGCAGGTCTCCACTTTTTGTTAAACTCCCAAACAAATAATACAGTGCCTACAGTTATATGTGATATACTTGAATAAAGGACATAATTGACATTTTTATAATTTAAATAAGAATTAAAAAAAAAAACATCTGACACATGGAAAAAGTAAGTTCATCAAAGTCCATGAAATAAAAATCAGGTTTTCCAAATTAGGTGCCATTAATTAACATTGACTGCTAGGCTCTGGTGTTGTCTTTGCTATTGAAGTGTGTGGTGTTATCATGCTATGATCCAATGCAAAACCTTACTTGTGGGTTTGGAATCCCTAAATTATTTGAAATAAACCATTCCACGGTAAGGAAAATATTCCTTCAGATTTCAAATGATTGCCAGCTGGCTCAGGACGGGCCACTCTAGCAACTGATAGTGTGAAAGTGCATATATCTACAATCAGAAAGCAATTGCACAAATTTGCCCTGTGATGGGAGGTGTGCCAGGAAAAAAGTCTTCACTGTCCAAAAAGAACATTAGGTTAAGTCTGCCAACGAACATATAAACAAAGACCACACCTTTTGGAATAATGTACTCTGGACAGATGAATCAAAGATCGAGTTGTCTGGCTACAATCACAGTACACATTTTTCATGTTATGGTTTGGGGTTGCTTTGCTGCCTTAGGCAATGGGCCTCTAGCAGTCATTGATCAATCAATGATTTACCTTTCAACAGAACAATGATCCAAAACACGTTAACAAATTCAGCAAGGAAGGGCTCAAAAATAAGAAGCTGAGTTATAAAATGGTCTTGATAAAATCCAGATCTGAACCCCACTGAAATAAGGCACAGGGGCTCAGAGGTTAAGGCTCTGGATAAGGGCATCTGCCAAATGTTGTAAATGTAAATTAAATTTTGTGGGGGGATTTGAAAAGGGCAGCACAAGAAAACCTGCAAATGTTTAAGAACACACAACAAAGACTACTATATCTCTTGATTTTTTTTTAAATAAATGAATGAAAAAGCTAAGGTACATTGTAGTTTTGTTCACGTATATCACCTTAATCTGTAAGCACTGTATTAAAGAGAATGAAATATGTGGGTGCACTTATTTCTACGATAGTAGTGACAGAGAAGATACAAAATCCATTTTCAGGAAAACTGTCAAACATGTGGTTATTTATATCATTAAACTTGACCTCTGTCTATAAGACATTATTGCTGTGCTGCACTGAGAAATGATACAAGCTAATTTTTAACACACAGTCAAGTCAAAATACAGTATATAATAATAATAATAATATTGTAGTAACTATGAACTACATGACTAATCTTCTTATTCTTATTGTTTGTTGAGCAGCCATTGATATAGTAAATACATCCCAAACAAATATGATATTTGCATTTACAGACATCCTTACAACTTACTTTTTTATACAACTTTGTAATTGAATATTAAGGGCCTTGCTCAAGGGCCCAACAGTGGCAGTTTGATGGTATTGGGACTTGAACCCCTGACATTCAGATTAGCAAATCGAGAGCCTTAACCACTGAGCCAACCCTGCCTAGATATCAATTGCCTAACATTTAACCCAATAAGAATCCCACACATGAAAGGACGACTACTGTTTAATTGTTTGACATAACAATATATTGGCTACATCAATATTTTCTGCACTGGTTACTTGTTCTGACATGTCTCCGTAGGCATTCTGGGTATAATCGCCCACTGCTTAGTCTTTAATACGTTAAATTCCATATTTACATGATCTGTCTAGAGCTCCTCTACATTTCTTGTCAATACACACTATCTTGAGAAGTTGACAACATGATTGCTTATCACTTTTCATGTCACTGACCACATTTATATCTTATGGTTTATCACGGTATAAGACTTCCATTTCTGAAGAAGAGGAAAATTGGCCATGGCCATTTGTAGTGCACTCTAGACAGAAATGTGAATAGATGAGCATGTCTTGTCCACCTCTTCAGTACTGAACACAAGTACAACAAAACCCCTCAACACGATTACACTTCACATCACACAAAGATTGCAAGCCACATTTCACCAAACCACTATCTTTAGTTTAGGCAGCAAAATGTTATCTCCTAGTCTAACATGCAAGGTCAACCATTTTAGGGTTTTTGCTTTAGACAGTTAAATTAGCACAAGAGGCAAGATTTCCCAAACTCCAGCTTATCATGTTTGGCAGAATTTACAGTGATGACTACTTTTTTCCTTTCTCAAATCCAAAGCTCAAATGATCTCCAGTATGGAGCTGCAGTAATTATTTCTATTTTTATTATTATAATTATATACTATAAGGGAAATAGCACAATCTGTGCCCCGCATTCACCCTGAGTTTGGTGGGACTGGTTCCAACCCTAAGACCACCTGACATGCATAGGTGTCATGGTTAAAATAAAAACAATACAAATGTTGTTTTAGCTTGCTTTAATTATTTTATTCCATAAACACCTTTACGAAGCGCTGCTTGCTTTTGTGTTTAAATGAACAGACATGAATAGACAGAGTTTCTTTTCAAAACAGTCAAAGCACGGATCACCTGACCTATTGTGGTTAAATATGTAAATACACACAATAAAAATCTCATTTAATTTGGCTTTTTATTATGCTTTTGCACAGTAGCACCAAAATTCTGTAAAAGCTTTAAAGAGACATGGCTCTTAGTCTCATTTTTGTGACATCCCCATAGCGTTCGGTGCATATTTGTTATTAGTAAAACTCACGTTTACTACTTGTACTAATACTCCTACCACCACCACCACTTCTGATAATAATGATGATAATAACATTAATAATAAGAAGAATAATGATAGCATCCTTCCACCACAAATCTAGCATTACTAAATTGATTAACATGATTGTTTTCATTATTACTAAGAATGTCTGTAGCACTGCTGCCTCACAGCAAGAAGGCTTGGGGTTCAAATCTCAAAGGCCTTTCTGTGTGTGTATTTTGCATGTTCTTCCTCACCTGTTTCCTCTCACAGTCCAAAGATATGCACAATAGGTCAACTGGCTACTATGATTGCTCATAGTGATAGTGAAAGGGATAAAATTGTCTTAAACTTGTATACATTAGTAAATATGATTTAAACATTCTGAAAAGTTAAACC
>JAOUQZ010000039.1:5105805-5123651 GCA_028564935.1 Neosilurus hyrtlii
AATCTACTTACTAATCTTGAATTTATAATTTACCTAAAAATATCGCTAAGGGTAAAGAACCTGGTTCACGAACACAGCATTCCATGCAGTCAGTCTGCAGCGCTCACAGATGTCTATTTCCTCACACATTGAATGTCAAACTTTGATCGAGTGGTTGGAGAGCTATGTGCCAGAGTGAAACAGACATAAGCTGAATCGGTGCAGTTTATCATCAGATGTTGGCTGTCAAAATGGCTGTGATGGTCCTGTATTATACTGGAGACAGTACTGAATCTATAAGTACTGAATTCTCCTCCTTCTACTTTTGGGGGATAACCAGCAGGTAAAGTGCTACAGTAAAGTAATTTACTTTTTGTGTATATATACACAAATATATGTATATATGTATATATACATGTACAATCTGACTAACACCTACACACACACACACACACACACACATTTAAAATGCCCCACAAAAAAGGCCCCGGTTGGCTACAAAGCTATATCCCAGAATTTCCTTTCTATGCCATGACCAATGGACCACCATAAACATTTCATCTACTCACTTTTTAATACAGTGTATTATTTAGGCAATCTGTGATTTTGTCTATGTTATGGCCAAAGGTTGCATTTTCTTCATGTCTTGTCTGTCCTCTCATATTGTTAATCTTTCTCAATCATGTTGATTTCGCCTCTTTAACATCCCAAGGATTTTTCCACTTCTTTTCAATAGGTCCACTCAGATACTTGTTCAGTCCTTTGTCACCTCAATGCTAGATGACTATAACTCATTCCTATCAGGTCTGCACTTTTCAGCCTCTGCAACTGATCCAGAATGCATCGGCTCGGCCTGTTTTCAACCTTTCCAAGTTCTCCCACACCACTCCACTGCTATGGTCACTCCATTGGCTTCCTAAACCTGCTCGCATCAAATTTAAAAACACTAACGCTTGCTCACAAAGTCAAAAATGGACCTGCCCCCTATCTCAAAGCACTTCACTCAAATCACATCCTCTCGAGTCACTGGGCATCTTTAAGAAGTACTTGAATTAGCACTACATTTATTAATTTTTATATATTTATATATATAAAAAAATAACCCTACTCACTGAGTTTTGACTTATAGTATACCAAGTCTGTGTCAAAGAGCACTTTTCTAATCACTCACAATAAGGGTGTCTGCCAACTGCCATAAATGTTAAAGCAAATGTAAATAAACTAAATAAATAAAACAGAAAGAAAAGCTTTAGCACTAACCCGCTACATTAGAACATTTATTTGAAGGTGAGTGGGTTCAGTTACATAAGGTAATTTACGTATAAGCACAACTCACATTAAATCACTTCAGCATCTACTACAGGGCACATACACAAATTATGTAAGTCTAAAATGTACATCAGAAATACATTAGTTTGATACATATTAAAGCATACGGTCTCTGTGAAGCACTAAATTCATAATGTGCTTACTGACTGATATATGGACAACATTATTTAATCCCAGAAAGAGGGGAAAAACAAGTGACAGGCATAATTTAGACATAATGGCAAGTGGTATTATTAAATTTTTCAATACAATACAGGTTGAAGGCTATGCAGATGGGCTCCTGGATCCACAGCCTCATAATTCTTGCATTATGTACAAAACAATATCTGTTGGCTTCAGGGAGGAAAAATAGCCCTTTTGTGTCCTAATCTTATAATTCGGTGCACAGTTTAAACAGAAAGCTGGAAGAATACAAACTGACCTTCTCGGGATCCAGTGCTGTGATGACCCATACGCAGTGGGCGTTGTTCTCGTACTGGACAGGGTAGTTCGGAGAGGTGATTACGCCTTTGGGACCTCGTAGATTTAAGCCACATGTTCTTGCTGTTGTAATGAAAAAGCAATAATTATGAGAGGAGCAAATGTTGATTTGGTAGCATGATTAATAGAGCTAGAGAATCTGTTTGAGGGCAAAAGCATGGCTACTTTTGTTATGATACAAAATAACACACAACTTAAGCAAAGCTCTATTTCAAGGTCGGTTTAAATTTTAATAAAAATACCCAGTTACAATTCGTGAATCTAATAAATATTAGCTAAAATAAATACAGTACAACACAATACAGTACAAAGAAGCAGCCTATAAACGTCAAATTGTTAAAAAGAATAAATATCAACAAAAACAAATGGTTATAATTTTAAAGTCTTGACAAAAAGGAGAACTTGACGTCCTCTTATAAAGCTGATCTTTAACACTTTTTTTATATTCCTCTCCTATTCTGTAGAGGTATTAACTGCTCTTTGTGTTTAGTCAGGGATTATCTTTGACAACTTAAAAGAACAGCCTGGGTTCTTTACTGTCTGATCCTCAGTGGGACAACGCCAGGGCTGTGGAAATGTGGAGTGTAAAAAAAGATTAAGTCGGAGATACTGTATGGTTTGGGGACATTGTGAACGTGTTGTGAAAATAAAGCTGCACATGGAAAAACAAAGGTCAAGGAGAGGATGTATGATGCAATAATGTCATTTGCTGATTATCATACATATCAATGCTGTACAAAATAATTTTTTTAAATAAATCTATATATATTCTATATAATCTATTTTTTCTTACCTGTATGTTTGCAAACTGATCTTTTGTTCTTACACATGTCTCTAAAAACAGACGTCTAAAAACAGAGTGTTCGCTAATGAAACGACAGCCAGCGTGTTGAATGAGCAGTGGAAAGGAGTTCATTCCTCATTTACAGGTCTAAAGCCTGCTCTATAATTAAGTCGATATAATCTCTTGAGATCACCAGAAATTCAGGACGAATTATTAAATAAAGAGGCTAAAGAGTTTAACGTTTCCTTTTTCCACCTACAGCTTTCAACTTAACCCAGGAAAGCTATTACGTATTATCTTCAAAGCGGTTACATAGGAAAATGTATCAACTTTGCACAGAATGACAAAATTTAGAAAGGTAAAATCAGTTATGATTAGCTCCTTCAGGGGGCATATGTCATCTCTGTCGTTTAAGGCAGGAACGGTTCAGGTTTCAGCATAAATCTCATATGCAAGTGTTTAAAAATAACAGATAAATAGCTGACTTACATTAAAAAAAGCCTTCTCTCCTACAACACATAAGGAAGCATCTAGAGAGACATATTCGAGTCAAGAAATAAATCCTTATCCATCCATCTGAAAGTTTTAGCTATTACATTATTATAATTTATTTTTTCTAGGCAAATACTTTCAGTATTCAAAATTTATTTTAAATTACAATGTGACCATGCCTGATCAGGTCTTCATTATGTCCTAATTCTCCTGCACCCAACAGTACGCACAGTTGTTTCAAAATAATAAAACATCTTTATTTTATTTGAGAGTTCTGGCTCAACTGTGTTAACACTGCCTTCCGAGTATAACTTCTACTGCTGTGGCACCCAAGTGTTCCCTTGGGGAACCAAAAAAAAAAAAAAAAACCCTTTGCCTAACTATATCTGTGTTTATCATTCAAATGCAGTTTGAAACATATTTTGTTGAAAAAATAAAATAGAGAAACCTTGAAACATCTCATGCTTTAGTGATAATTAGTAAATAAACTAGTGAACTATTAAAATTTTATCTTTCAATTATTGTTCAACTAGTAAAAATGGTCAGATATACATCATATATTTAATCCCCCGAGCTAAATTTAGCCAAGGATTCTTTTACTGCATGCTGTATTAAAACTTTTATAAAACCTTTTAAGATACTTCATGAACAATATGAGCATGCATGACTCAAATCTGTTTCTGTATCCTCAGCTTATATTTGAGCTCTTCTCTCAAACCGCTGCTTATGAATTTACCATCAGACGCGTTTGCCAAAGTAAGCAAAACTTTAATTAAACCTGTGCATTTAAATGAGGTTTCTGTCCAGGTTAGTGTATTTGCAAGATGCAAAGAGAGGCACGGTGGGTAGGTGCTCAAAATGACAGTGCATAATTAAAGCAAACATCATGCCTAATTAATTTGTTAGAAGGATGCCTTGAAAATATTGAATATGGACGGAGAACAAAGAATGAATAATTGGCCAGAAATCAAACACAGACACAAATTATATACGTTTTGTTTCATAAAAGGTTTTTTAAGAATGCTTCATTTTAAAATAAAAATAGACAAGAGAGATGGCAAAACCCCTCAGCTGCCTAGCAGTTCTTCAGAAATAGCCCAAATAAAAAGATCAAGGTAATTTTGACAAAGACAAAGGTCTAACAGAGAAACTGACAGGCCTATGCACACATTTACACAATAGGAAACATGCATGCAGAATTTCAGAATGAAAGAGTTGCCCATCAACTCTTGAAAAACAGCCAAGAAAAAATGGTGACATCAACAGGACTGGGAACGCCAATACTCCAAAAGCATGATGGCCGAGGAATAAAAATTATGATTTTCAAATTTTCATTTATTACGTTTCTTTATTAGTAGTGGAATGCTAAACATGTATTAAGTGGTTATCAGAAATGTTGTTCAAATAATGTCCAAACTCGATAGCTACTGCAATTATTTATTTATCAAAAATATCAATTGATGTAATATACATCTGTGGATAAAGCAGGCATTATGCCCTTTAGAATAAAAATCTTCTACATTTTGTTGGTATTTTGCAAAATTGTCCATTGTTTTTCCATTCTAAAAAGGTCCTTCCCATGATTTAAATAAAAAATTTCAGACAGATGGCCTCATATTATCTTCCAGCATTCAGTGATTACAAGCTGCCCAGTCCCTGAGGCAGCAAAGCAAGCAGAAAGCATAATTTTCCGCCACCATGTTTTCTAATTCGGAATGAGGTTCCCCTGTCTGCATATGCAGTGTGACAATGGCCTAAGTATCCATCTTTAATACATCTCCAACATTGTTCTATGTATGCGTCCCATGCAGATCAAATTTGTCCAAACTCTTTCTGATAATAGACATAAATATATATGGAAAAAAAAACCAATTTCCATGGAATGTAGGTTAAACTGAAAAGTGTTAAGACACGAACTTGTGTAAATATTTTATTTACTTCCCAAGTAAACACAAGGGATTCTGCTGTGTATTTACACTCACATATGTTTAATGAGCACTGTTTTCATATCCATTACTGGTGGTGCCTCTTGATATATTCGCTGCTATATTCCCTGATCATTTCGTTCTAATTTATTGAAATTAATGATTTATTCCCACAAAAACATTACACAGTTATAGTGTATATTATAAGCAGAATAACTGTCACCAATTTCCCCCTTCAGCATGTGGTACCCAGCACTGTGAGAACTTCTCCCACTTACATAGTTATTCCACTGCTCTTGTTTACATTGTGAACATGTCTTTGTATTTGGTTCCCATCTTAATATTGTTTAATTATTCTAATGCTTTCAGCTGCTCAGTGTTTTACTTCGATTAGTCCGTCCATTTCTACCTTTTGTTCCTTTGCCTCCCTACAAACACTAGGTGAGAGCATTTGTGCATTACTAAACCTCATTTATTCATTTTTCGAGTCCTGTTTGTTTTCATACACTACTAAGGATTTCTCACTTGATGCTGCATTCCAGTTTTTTTACCCTAAACTCCTGACATTGATTATGGCTATTATTTCAAATTGATGAAATAATAAACATCGGGTTGAGTTCATGCACTTTTGTCCTACCTTCAAGACCTGTACGTATTAAACACATAAGCATTGTTTAGAGACAGGTGAAACAGTATATGTACCTATGTACCTCTCCTATAACAAATCCTCTCTCTACCTCTCTTTCTCCCCATTGGTATGCACTGCACATCTCACTTAACAGGATCTGACAGCATCTTTACAGAAAGTGTCTGCTCAGGGCCGCATTCGCACTCACTTCGACAGATCGGCCTGTGGTCACTCCAGGCGGCCAGGGTCTCTGTCACTCTCTGGCAAGTGATGCTCTTTGATCCCTGCAGCACATAGCTGTCATCACAAGAGAACTGGATGCTGGCTCCAACACTGGGAGTGGTTTTGGAGAGAAACAATTCCAAAACAAATAAATAAATAAATAGATAGATAGATAGATAGATAAATAAGTAAAGCAAACAAACAAAAAACAGTGACTGTCAGAAAGAGACATGCAGAAAGCACTGATGTTTTATAAGTATTTGTCCTTTAAATAGGTGTATACAATTCAGTTCACAAAGAACTTTCATCAGTAGTTGGACCTTCACTTTACTGTCAATAAACCTACCTTGCTTGGTCTTTCAATATTACTTTCATCTCAAAAGTACAGGCAGTTTCACTACTGTAGCATCCATAATGAATAAATGAACAAATAAATTCCAAGGTTATCTAAAACTGTTTTTCCTTCTCTCACATTATTTTGATGTATTAAAAATTGCCATGTTTTACGTGGTTGATACAAATATGAAATATTGTGAATAAGAGAAGTACTATTTTGGCTTTCTAAAAAACATCTAAAATGTATTCTATTCCACCTCCATAACTGCCAGAAGTGGAGCAAATAATTCTACACACACGGCAACTGTCCCCCAAAAACACCACAACCACCACCACCCTATACTACTTGCATCTTTCCCCATTCCTGTGTGACCAAGTACAGCCCCAGGTATTGTCCAAAAATTAAACTGTAACCATTTATCATTTACCTTGGTGAGTATATACATATTTATACATTACAGAGCTCTGTGACTAGTGTTAGATTAATGTTGATACAACATTTACCAAGCATTTACAAATACATTCATTTATAGCAATGTGACATTGAACTGACACAAAAATTATATCGATTTAAAAACAGAAGTAGTCATTTGTTTTTTTTTTTTTTTAATAAATACTGGTAATTATTTTCTAAAATTTTTAGTAATGAGTCAGGAGAAGTTTTGAAAGTTAAATAGCTAAAAATGTAATGTTTAACCTACAAAACAGATAACTATGGGAGTCAGAATCATCAGAATATCTATGGCAAGATGCCAAGTGAAAGGTACCAGCAAATTCCCTTATTAAACTACGCAATCTGTACCGCAGTCGTTGGCACATTTTTTAAAACGGTTGTCACACCAAATTCTGTAGTATACTTATTTACTCTATTAAATAATGGAGAAGTATTTATTTCCATTACTTTTTAAAGACAGACATCTTAAAGTTCGCTCCAGGGTTAATACAGTGGAATAAGACTGAGCGATATAATCAGCTTTCATTTTCATTTTGTTATACTGCTCAACTCGCACTGTGGATCATATACCACGTTAAAAATGAAGATGAGATAGTAACGAATGAGTATCAAAAGTAATGTGCACAAAACTTAAACCTAACACTGAATTTTAAAAAAAGAATCAATTCCTTAAAATAAAATTAACTAAGTACTCTGTAATTTAAAAACCAAACTGAAAGATTACATCAATATTTCAAAATTGTAATAACTCTGATTCACATGTGCATTTTTATCTTTTTAAGGAAATGAAAATGGTTCCAGATCGGGGACTACTGAGCCCTGCTGTGACTTGAGCAGCACTGATCGGACCTGAGCTCCACAAAGGAATCATCTCCCAGTGGAGCTCGAGACCTGTTGAGAAGCTTTGACTTTTATGTCATCAGCAGTGACGATGGAGTATTGAACTACATAATGTCAGACAGCAGGGCTGTCTCTAATTACAGCTGTGCCATGAAACTCCCATTACATGGGACAAGTGCAGCAGATAAGGGGAGTAGAGGGAGCACCCACTGAAAGCTGGAGCCGATTCGTTTCCCGTTCTCCGGAATCCCTGGATCCGGACAGATGTCTGCAGTCAGTCCTCCTTGGCTCACTGTATGAAAGGAAGAGAAATTAAATGATAAATAGGAAGATAGAACAAACCCATACCACATAACATGAGCTCAGACACTTCAGAAAGGCCATACAAATGCATTATTTTTAGGCTAAGCAAGCATTCTGAAAATTACACCTTACAGTCAGCATACGGGGTGGCAAAAAATGTTGATAAAGCAGCTTAATGTGTTTAGCAGGGCTGAGAAAAATGCGTATTAGTGATCCATGGCATGTACAGTTTTTACAAAAATCAAACTAAACCATTCCTTCATGTTATAACGAGATCACGGCCATTAGTTTTAATCAGAGTGAAATTTCACTCTTCTGGGCTATCTGTACTTGCTCCTGATTTTCATTCAGTTTGTTCTTAAATTAAATATTTCATTTGGGAAATGCAAAAAATGTCACACCACATGTCAGGGTGCTAGAACGGGGACTTTTTCCAAAGAGCCAAGAGCATAAAATCATAAAGAAAGAAACAACAGATTTCCAAGTAGTTTATGAGACTTGCACAGGGACCTTAAAAAAAACAAAACAAACAAACAAACAAAAAAAAAACAGCATGAAACAACAAATAGGCCAGTCTGCAGAATTAACGTGGCTCCTTTAGGCTGGAGGAAGGTGTCTCAGTGTGCTTTGGTGGATTGCATTCATAGATGAAATGCCTATTCTTTCTGTGGTGACAGGGGATTGAGCGATCAGAGGCTCAAGGCTATTTCCATAAGAGAGACAGATGGGTGTGGGGGGGGGGGGGGTGCATGAGTGAGAGAAACACAGTTAGAGAGCAAAAGGAACTAAAAAAAAAAGTGTGGAGGAGAAAGAAAAGGTCACAGCACACGTCCATCACATTCTTCAACTCTCCTGAGCCTCAGAATGTTTGTGTTTGCACCTCAAACACTACATCACTCTTTGGCACTGCCCAGGTTCATTTACTGGCTAAAATCACATTAGGTCATCTCTCAGACACTGCTTCTGGCATAGAGCGCACAAATAGCATTGGCCTCCTCTCTTTCCCTCTACAGTATTTGGAATTGAGTGTTTTTTTAAGCCATCTTCAAAACAATACCCTTTAAATCTAAAACATTCCCTATGATGATTCCAATTAAACTTAATTTCATGTAAGAGCAAACTCATATACTTAAATACTTATTTAGGGTGTGACAACAAGAGATCATTCTTCATCATTCTGGGCTCTTCACACCTACAACGGTGCAAAGGCCTGACCTATAGACAACAGTTTAAACTAAGTTTGGTAGCAAATTGGTTGGCCACTCAAAGATATGTCAAAAGATACTATAAGACAGGACATTATCTTTAATATATGTTACACAGTTAATTAGCAGAACTGTATTACCTGCTCAGTGCCAAAGCCAGTGTTATCAGTTGACTAACCCTCAGAATACACTCCCAGTTTCCAAGTCAAGAATAAGCTCATTCACTTCACACCCAAATCAAGTACAAGTCAACATTATTAATGGAGTTTCTGGGGATACAGCAGTGTCCTCCTAACTACAGTCTGACTATCATAACCTCAAATCTCAAGACAGTACTAAGCGACTTGGAAAGTATATATCATATATGAATATGTACATTTACAATAAAATACAAAGGAAAGGTGCACTGTTTTATTTTCTTTCCACAAAAATCTTGCCAGGCATCTGCTTCAGACTATAGTGGTGCACCACCACTGGGATACTGAGGGATGTAGGTTGTTTTATAGTCCCCGGCAGTCGAACATAACATCATTAAGTATGAAAGACCACTGCTATGGAGCACGTCATTAGTGGTAGCAATAAAGTCATCTTTAAATCAATATTCTGTGTCCAATTATTGATTTCATTAGTAAGTAGCCAGGTAATGAACAGTAGAATGTACAGTGGGCTGGTCTGCTACACATTACCTCATTGTGATCACTCTGTTGGGTTGTTTTTTAGCGCTACTGATCACCTTGATGTACATTATCCCTTATTTATTAAATGCCTGATCAGGATCAAGATGATTGAAATTAGGCTACTAATGTTTTCATATTATGACACATAATATAAAACTATAAAGTCGGTCAAAAAAAAGAAAAAGGCCACTCACTAATCTGAATGATGTAGCTGAGTTTGAGGAATTGTCAGAATCACAGTGTACAGATATAGCAAGATAGTGTCACCGCAGTACACCTCTCCAAGTTCAGTTACTCAAACCGTAAATTAAGTCAGGCTTAAATCAAGTCCATGACTCCCTGGCTGAGCTTCTGTCAGTCTGTAATGTGATTCGAACAGCAGGCGAGAAGGATTTGCAAGAAGTGCATGAACAGTCCCTAACTGATTAAACCTTTTTCATCAACTGTCATACCCTTCTGTTTGATGTGGTCTTCACCCCTGGTTGCTCTTATACACCTGAAAAGTTGTTCTGTGCGATCAGTACTGTATATCTCCTCTATCTATCCTATACTGGCCTCCGGGAAATTTAAAGATTGAATATTCATCATATAAGGAGGATGGATACTCACTCCGTTAACAGTCATCCAAGCTGATATTTTAATGTAGGAGAGTTATAATCCTTGCTTTGTGCACACCCTATTGAGAAACATTGTATTCTGCTATACAGTGGTGCATGGTGCAATGGGGAAACTCCACCAACATGTTTGCATGTATATCTATTATATAGAATGTTTGTTGGACTTTTTGGTTGCTTAATTGCTACAGAGACTGTTAAATGAAGTACAGAATTACTCGTATTATTGATGCAGCATAGTAATTCGTATGTTGCATAATGTGGTTATGAAGGATTTGAGATTTTGTCATGGGTCCATTTGGATAAATTTGTTTAGACTAAAAGGAAATAAGGCAAACAAACTTAAGCTGCTGAGGTCTAAAATGCTTTATATTTCCCCTGACTGTATTAAAATTTGTGAATATTTTCTATCTCATGAGGAACACACATACGTCAGCTTCAGATCTGCTCTGTATCATCACTACTTTGAACTCATTCGCATGAACGCATTAACCCAGACTGACGGATTTCTGAAATTCACAGCTGCTTTCATTCCACTTTAGCTTTGTGGGTTTATTCATGAAATATTTACAGAGAATTCGTCCTCATTGAACTCTTCCTGACTTATCATCCAATCAAGGTCAACGTGGATTAAAAAGGTACGTACAAACTGCGTTTTTGTGGTTTGTGTCCTTGTTCGGAAGCATTTTCACCCCTCTGGACTTCAGCTCAATGGCCTTCTTTACTGTAGAGAGAAAAGGACAAAGATGAAATGTAACCAGAAAAAACCATCCATTCTTTTATGTAAACTTTTATATGGTGTCTCCAGGTGAACTCATCTTTATTCAAAAAACTGATTTGTGCTTTTTAACCCCCTTATGTTGTAAATGTTCCATCAATATCAGCTCATAGTTTATATTTTTTTTATATGCCTTGGTTAATGTTATAACAAACCACAGATTTTAAATAATTGTTTATTATTAAACACTTTACTTAAAAAAGTATATACAAAAGTACACACACACACACACACACACACACACACATATATATATATATATATATATATATAAGAATGTGACAGGAATTTCACATTAATAAGTATCTTACTCCTAATATCACAGACATCATAGTAAATCTGGCAGGAACTGTTATGAAACTGCTATTTGTTTTAACATCAAACTAATTTGTCCTTCAAGGTCACTGAGGAGCTGCAAACATGTAATCATGTGTGGCAGGAAGCCAGTGATGAGCCAAAAAATCAAGAGGAAAATTATTATTTTTACATTTTCTCACTGTATGACATCACTCCATCAGTGGGATTTAATTAAATGAAAATTTGGAATAATCAGGAAACCAGTGGGCCTTTAAAATAAATCATTTTGCTACAGTCACATAACACAATAAGCCTTTCTTAACAACAATTCTTACGACAAGTAGTGGTTCTAATTTGTGATGGGGTAAGTCTACTGGAAATGAATGTAAGCCTATATATTATCTTCTGAAGTTATAGAACTTGAGACTGGTGTTTGGAGACTATTTAATGAAGCTGCCAATTGAGGATCTGTCGGGCGTCTGTTTCTTGAAATAGAGACTATGATGTACTTGGCCTCTTGCTCAGTTGTGCCCCAGGGCCTCAACAGTCTCTTTCTATGCTGGTTAGACCCAGTTAGCTCTGTTCTGTGAAGGGAGTTGTTTACACTGTTTTATGAAATCCTCAGCTTCTCATATGGAATAGCATTCATTTCTCAGAATAATATAGACTAATGAATTTCAGAAGAAAGTCCTTTTTCTGGGCATTCTCCATACAAGTATAACAAGTATAAAGAACGACAAATTTATTGCTTTTTAATCAACACAGTAGTTTTCATCTGTGCTGACATAACTGTGAAAGGGTTTTTCAAGGATCAGTTAGCCTTTTAACATGAACAACTTGGATTAGCTAACACAATGTACCACTGGAACGGAAGTTGCTGATAATGGACCTCTGTATTCCTATGTAGATATTGCCTTGATCTTCTAGTCGTTTCCACCAATAACAGCTATGTACAATATTAACAGTGTATTAACAGACTGCCTTTCTGAAAAATTTTTAATCCAAAAAAAGTGTTTTCTTTCAAAAACAAAGAAGTTCCTAAGTGAGCCCCAACTTTTGAATGGTAGCATATATAACAAACACAAATGTGTATCATGTAAAATGAAAATAAAACTGACGCATACAGTCCATGCTGCCCAAGACACACCACATCACCTGCTCATTATGCAAATTGCCTCAGAGATCATCAGCCAATTTCACGAAAACAATATAAAAATGTCTTGCTTTGCATTATTCATATGAAAGATGCAAATTTCTCTATTTCCTTCACAGTTTGTTTCCTGTTTTAAATATCAGATGTGATGTGAGCTTTGGCAGATCAATTATTGCAGCTCCATGTCTCTACACACACCCCAGTATCTTTTTGAGCCATGCTACAAGTACAGCACAGAAGGCGGCATCGTGTAGGCGATCACTGCCAAGTGCTCCACATGTACCTGCCTCAGGAGGGCCTCTCCTCACCATGCTTACCTTGATACTGGGCACTAAATCCTTTCCGCCGATGGTTGCTGTCAGATGTGAAGTGCAGTCGCAGCCAGTTCTTACTGCTGATGACAGGTGATGGCAGATTCATGCCAGTGAGCCTGGTGTGGGAAAAACAGCAGAATCTAATGAGCAAAATCGGCAATAGAAATCAAACGCTTGAAAAGGCAATTTGTACTGCAAAATTATATACGCTTGTAAAACTCGACTGGAAAAGGGCAGCACGTGGATGTGTTTTCAAAAAGGCCATTAAGACTAAGGTAAAGAGTAAAGTGGTGCTATATTTTTTTTGGAACGAGGCCAGAGCATGCATTCTTATTTTGGCTTTTTGTCATTTTATGGCAGCCAGACTGATGGTATTCATTAACAGAAACAACACTTGAGAAGCATGTGTACACTCTCACAGCAAATCATTTGAATACGCTGAATGCATAATAATCATTGCTTACTATACTGTAATATACTACAGTAATACTATAGGACTTACTGGAATATCTTCATTCATTCATTCATCTTCTGAACCGCTTATTCCTAATTAGGGTCGCGGGGTGGCTGGCGCCCATCTCAGCCGACTCTGGGCGAGGACGGGGTACACCCTGGACAGCTCGCCAGGCCATCACAGGGCCTACTGGAATATCTGTACTATAATAATAAGGACTTACTATGTTGTACTATACTAATCATGGCTTAGGACCCCTTTACCATAACAATAATAATTTTATTTTATTATACAGACTATGGATGACACTGGAGCACGTGACTTAATTCAACTCACATAACTTAAGAAATTAAAAGCCAACTTTCACGAACATTTACAAAGGGTTTGTGTTCAGATTGGGGAATGGCTGTTGCGAGCTTTATTTATTCAGAAAAAAATACAGTGTCTCATCTGATATGTTCTACTGAGTGGGCATGAAACCTGGACTAATGTAAGATCAAGAGTTGGTGTGTTTATAGGGTGATTTTCTTGACTGAATTTGTAGCTCAATGTACGGCTGGTATGTGAGACCTTTCTGTCAGTAAGTCAACGCAATTCCTGTTGGAGTAAGCCTTCATAAATGTTTATATACTCTTATTTCAGCAGTCAACAGAGACCTCTGTTGTCAAGCAGCCGTGTGAACAGCACCATTAAGTAGTGTGACTAAAACAGCTTACAAAATATGATTTGAACATTGGACTTTTCTCACAAGGGAAAAATCGGTACATCTTGTTTCCTAAAACAGGAGGGACCTATGCTTTTGCAACACCTCTTTGATCTTTTCCAAATGCATCATCTTCCAGAAAAAGCTCTTTTTGATTCTTATTTCTTTCTTTTCCTCACATATACCAGGGTGCCTATTAAAAGTTCTCCTCTGGTGAAGCTTAAGGTGTGTAAACTTTGTGCTATGTGAGCTCTCTCTCCATGACTGCAGTTCATGGCAAGGGCTCTGCACACTGCTGAGACAATGACAGCAAGACTATGAGGCTCTGGGGCATCCTTTTTATAAACTGGCATGGTTGATGCTTAACTTGTCAATTTTTAAACAAAATGTTTTTATGTCGCAGTTAGGTTCATGACTTTCCATGCCATCAGATCTATTCTTTGCTTCAGATACTAAAGCTTTCAAAAACTGGAATAACACTGCAGTTGACCTGCACTGAGCTTTTTATACTTATGCATCACATTTTCAGAAGCATGTTTCAAATAACCGAAATGCGCAAGTCATAATTACGTCTGCAGTTAAGACCACCACTGAAGTCTAACACCAGAACTAACAGACTGCTTGAAGACCTTATGGGTGTTGGGGCCATGTCAAATAAAGTTTAGGGGGGTAAAAAAAAAAGTCAGAGTTGGGACCAAGACTGAAAATAATAAAATGATTTTCAGTACGAGCCTGGACTAAAATTATGTGGTTTCAGTAATGCCTTGTACCTTTCTGACTTTTGCTCGTAGGTTATGTTTTCACCTCTGTTGGTTTGTCTAAAAGGTTAAAAAGTTATGCATAGATTTTAATTATTTCTTTTTATGGAGTAAAATGTAGTACAAGCAACAAATCATGTAAATTATGGGGGTGATCCATGCATGGGATCATGATCAATCTACTGAAGTCAGAAAGTGCAAATTATGTGTGAATGGATGTTCATCAGATGCCTACTGGTGAGGAGACATTTCATTTTAACTGTGCCATGATATAATGACATCTGCAGATTTTTCAGGACAATCAATGCACTTGCTACCATAATCCATTTGTGCCTGGTGGCAGTACCTTGCACTCTGAGTGCACCTCTAGTTGCCCAATAAGACAAGGATCATAGTTAAGACCAATTTCCAAAGCAAGTCCAAATCAATACAGAAAACAGCTAGAAACTAAACTCGGGTCCAATTATGGAGACATATAACATTTGGTCAGGTCACAGGATCAGCCATGATACAGTGCCCCAGAACAGGACAGGGTTAAGACCCTTGTCGAAGAGCTAATGTGTGGCAGCCTGGCGTAACTGGCGATGGAACCTGCAACCTTCTTATCTGCAACCTTAGCTGCCAGGTCTGTTTATGTGGAAAACATAGAAAATCTGATAATAATTTAATTCAAGCTCAATCCGAATTAAATTCCTTTAGGTAAAGAGCATGATCGGAATGAAATACCCCATTCCTGTTGAGATTTTCATCAGATTATGATGACTTTTGATAGAAAAACATTAGATATCTCAATGCTCTTTGCAACATTATACGTATATTCTTTTCTGCGTTGTTTGTAGTCTCATGGTAACAACATATGCAACATAAAATGCTTCTTCTGGAATGCTTTCATCTGTTGATGCAGGACAAATATTTATGTAGATTTTGGCTATGTCTGAACCAACACAGGTAAATTAGAAAACACTGGTCTTATATGTTCTACATCTACTCTACACCAAAACAGTAATTAAAAAATATGCAAACATCAGAGCAGCACTGACTGCATTTCACCCATGATATTTGTTTCGTTTTCTCTAGCACAAACCGCACGTCACTGTTTCCGAAACTATCCATTTCCACTGTCTGCACAGCAAAACGCATTTTCAAATTCAAAGAGCACAGTAAATAGTCGTGTTGTGAGTGACAAAAAATGCCATTTTATTTTGGACAGAATGTAGGGACAGAGAAATAATTACACATTTTCAAATTTACCCAGCTTGGTATGGATGGACATAGCTTTTTATCTTAAAAAGGAAAAAGTAACATGAAATCATTTTGAAAAATAAACACACAACAGTGCCAAGATAGATTTACTAGTAATTCAAAGCTCTGTACAGAGCAGTATTTTGAAAAGCAAATAATCCTGTAGCTACTGAGCCACCACGGCCTACATCGCACTAGTGCACTTGAAGATGTCTACTACAGACATCTCTGGATCATGGATATTTTACAGTAGGCTTTTCTTCGAGGCTCATCAAATTAAATTTTATAGAAAAATAAAAAAGGCTAAATTTTATCCCTAATACTGTAAGTAATTTGTTCAACTGTTTAGGTGCGGTAAAATTATTCACAGTTATCTTTTACTGTTGTACCAGTTTCTGCTTCCTACAAAAAAGAACTAGTGCTTGGAGAGAGAGAGAGAGAGAGAGAGCGCAAACTGAATTCTGGTAATAAGTTGCTGTGACTTGCAATTACCATAGGGTGCTGTTCGAGTCCCCTCTATTTCTTCTCAGGAACGTGAAGATCAGTGGAGCGTAAAGGAGCAGTCAGTGCTGAACAAGCAGAGGATACGAAAGAGCAAGACAAGTTTGCTTCTAGGAGACATTGAAGGACGGTGTTCTTTATTCATAATGGTTTAAGAGAGATTTTTTAAAGCCATGGTTTGGTTATGCACCTGAATGATACCTGCTACCTTATTCATCTTTTATTTTCAGGCAAATGGAAGCGTTTAGAAAACACTTACGATTTGGTCCCCATAACAAGCTTTGCCAAATTACACGGTCTTGATCCAAATTGTGGCATAAGCTGACAATGTACGACAGTTGAGTAAATTCAGCACAGCTATCTCAGACCACCCTTTAACTTCTTACAACAAATGTTCAGATGAGACCTGGTTGCACCAGATGCATTTATGTTAAACATAGTAAATTTGAGGAGAGCCTTAAGTAAGAACTCTAATAAATAACTAAAAAGCAGTAAAGTCTTCAAAGACGGGAAAGTCCTTATTTTATTTAGAGGCTGCTGCAATATTCATCAAGCTCATCCCTACATTAAGGAATGTTGGCAATAAGTGTTGAGAGCGACGTCTATGTATTGGATTGCCATAGAGGAGTTAGGGTGCAGAGTTTTAAACACCACAGTATACGAGTTTGAATATTTCCTACATTCCATCCAATGTTATTAAGTAGAAATGATATTCATTTTTCTGATTTATCATTTCCTTCAATCTACTGCAAGGGTACTCATTTTTATTGAGGGCTACAATCACTAAATTGAAAGGTGATCAGCGGCCAAATAATCACTGAACATCTATTCTAAACAGGCAATCATGAAATCTGAATGGCAAAATGATTCATTTAGGCATTTGTGCTCTTTTGCTTTATTCACTTGCTTTTTCTGACAGTGCTTAACATCAGAAAGCTAGCATTGAATCTGAGTGATGAAATGTCCAGCTGTCTACTGGAAATAGGCTGCCGCCACCTAGTGGAAGGATGATGAATTAGGTTTCATGGTAACGGTTGATGCGCAGAACCATATGCTTTGAAAGCTCTTGCGGGCCTCGAGTTGAACACCTGCGATCTACTGGCACATTTTATGGAGACTGAAGAATATGGTGCCTAAATACAAATGACAAATCAGTTACACTGACACCAGTCAATTGTTGGCATCTGTGGGCTCAAGAATGTGGAAGAAGGTGGACAATGCTCTGCTTCAATGGCGTTGCAATACACTGTGATCTGGCATAAGCAGCAGTTCCATCTCATTTATGCTTCCTTTTGGTTTGAATATAAATAAATATGCTTGAAACAATGCAACCATCCTAAAACCTACAACAATACAACCCCCCCCCCCCCCCCCCCCC